>RXID01016108.1:0-48616 GCA_005019695.1 Trichopus zeylanicus subsp. travancoricus | reverse complement strand
TCCACCTCCCCCTTCTACTACTACTACTACTATATCTACTGCTACTACTGTTGCTATTGCTTCTACTGCTACTACTACAACCACTTCTACTACAACTACTATTACTATTACTATTACTACAAGTACTAGTACTACTACTACTACTATTGCTGTTGCTACTATGACTACTATTACTACAAGTACTAGTACTACTACTACTACTATTGCTGTTGCTACTATGACTACAGCCACTACGACTACTGCTTCTACACTACTACTTCTATCTCCACTTCTAATGCTATTACAATTATTGCTTCTACTCCAATGACTATTACTTTTACTACTACTGCTTCTACTGCTATTACTGCTACTATTACTATCACTACTACTACTCCTCCAGCTACTACTACTACAACGGCTACTTTTTGTACCACTACTACTGCTGCTAAGACTACAACTACGACTACAATTGTCTACTACTACTGCTACTACTTCTGTTTGAACAACTATTGCTACTACTACTTCTACTACTACTACAATTGCTGCTACTACTACTTCTACTACAGAAAATTATCAATACTTCTCATATTACCACTACTTCAGCCATTACTACGACTGCTGCTGCTGCTTCTACAACTGATATGCTACTATTGTTGCTATTACTGCTACTACTTCTGCTGCTATTACTGCCACTATGGGCACCTCTACTACTGCTAATACTACTACTACTGCTGCTGCTGCTCCTACTGCAACTGCTACTACTTATACTCCCACCACGACTACTACTACTACTACTACTACTCCACTGCTACCACTACTATGACTACTACAGCTACTACTACTTCAACTAGCACTATTACTGCTACTACTACTACTTCTACTAGTACTACTCCTAGTCCAACTACTATTACTACTTCCACTACTAGGATTACTACTACTATTACTACTTCTGCTACTACTATACTACTACTACTACTATTACTACTGCTACTACTACTACTTCTACTAGTACTACTACTACTACTATTGTTGTTGCTGTTGCTGCTTACGACGTTGCTACTATAATTACTACTACTACTACTCCTACTGCTGTGACTACTACTATGGCTATGAGTGCTGCTGCTACTTCAAACACAACTAAAACAACTTCTACTACTACTTCTACAATTATTACTAGTACAAGTACTACAGCTACTGCTACTACTACTTCTAACACTACCACTACTACTATTGCGGCTACTACTACTACTACTACTACTAATACCACTACTACTGTTACAACTAGTACTGCTACTTGTGCTACTACTACTATAGATGCTACTACAACTGCTAATACAATAACAGCTACTACTACTACTGCTATTCTGCTACTGCAAATGCTACTACTATTAGTACTACTACCGCTACGACTGCTACCAGTGCTATTGCTGCTACTTCTACTACTACTATTTCTATTACTACTACTATTGCTATGACTACTACTAACACTAACTACTACTACTACAACTGTTTTTGCTGCTACTACTACTTCTACTACAACTACAACGACGACTACTACTATTGCTACCACTAATTACTGCTACTACTACTTCTACTATTGCTACTGCTACTACAACTTCTACTACTACTACAACTACCACAGTTGCTACCACTGCCACTGCTGCAGCTACTACTACTACTACCACTACTATTGCAGCAACTACAACTACTAATACTGCTACTGTTGCTACTAGTACTCCTACAACAACAGCTATTACTACCACTACTACTGCAACTGCATCTACTGCCACAGCAACTTCCACTACTCCTACAACAATAACAATAACAACAACCACAACTACTACTACTTCTATTGTTGCTACTATTGTTACTATTACTGCTGCTACTACTATTGCTTCTACTACAACTGCTACTATTATTGCTGCTACTACTGCTATGACTCCTGCTGTGACTACTAGTATGGCTACGAGTGTTGTTGCTACTTCAACTACAACTACAATAACTTTAACTACTACTACTACAACTACTACTACCATAACTACTACAGCAACTACTACTATTATTACTAACACTACTACTACTACCACTACTACAAATATGACTACTACTGTTAGAACTACTACTGCTGCTTGTACTACTGCTACAACTATAACTACTACTACTAGTACTACTACTGCTGCTGCTGCTGCTATTTTGCTACTGCAAATGATACAATTATTACTACTACTGCTACGACTCCTACTAGTGCTATTGTTGCTACTTCTGCGGCTACTACTTCTTCTTGTACTACTAATGCTACTACTACTACTATGACTACTACTAAAACTAACTACTACTACTACTACTACTATTGCTACTACTAACTACTACTACAACCACTTCTGCTACTGCTACTGCTACTACAACTTCTACTACTACTACAGTTGCTATAGTTGCAACTATTGCCCCTGCTACTGCTACTACTGCTATTACTACCACTATTGCTACTATACTACTACTAATACTATTACTACTGCTACTACTACTCATGCTACAATAGTTGCTATAACCACTGCTACTACAACTACACCTTCCATAACTTCTGCAACTACTACTACTACTACAACTACACCTTCCACAACTTCTGCAACTACTACTGCTACTACAACAACAACTACTACTACTTCTACTATTGCTCCTATTGCTACTGTTGCTGCTTGTACTGCTACTACTAAAACTGCAACTACTGCTATTACTGTTACAAGGACTACTACTTCTATTTCTATTGCTATTGCTAGAACTACCACTACTCATACTACTACTAACACAGCAACTACTACTAATTCTACTACTACTGCTACTACTATTGCGGCAATTGCTACAACTACTACACCTACTACTACTACTATTACTATGTCTAGTACTACCGCTGCTAATACTACTACTACTGCTACTGCTTCTACTATGCCCACCATCACTAAGACTACTACTACTACTTTTACTACTTCTTCTGCAATTACAACTACTCCTACTACTACTATTGCTACTATTGCTACTACTATTACTACGACTACAACTGCTAATACTGCTACTACTTCTACTACTACTAGTACTACTACAACTACTACCACAACTACTGCAACTTTCACTGCCACTATTGCTACTGCTACTTTTGCTTCTACTACTACTACAACAAATGATACTTTTTCGACTAGTGCTGCTACTACTTCTAGTACTACTAATAGTATTGCTACTGCTACTACAACCACTTCAATAAGTTATACTACTATGACAATGATAACAACTATTACTACTACTGCTACTACCACAAATACTACTACTATAAGTATAATTGCTACCACTACTACTACTACAATTGCTTCTGCTACTACTACCACTGCAAGTACTACTTCTACTACTAATGTTGGTGTTGCTCCTGCAACTACTACCACGACTACTACTATTACTACTTTTGTTGTTGTGGCTTCTACAGCTACCACTACTACTACAACAATTACTACTTCTCTTACAACATATGCAACTACTAGCTTCTACCACTGCCACTACGGCTACCACTACTGCTACTACAGCCACTAATGTTGCTATTTGTATTGCTATTACCACCACGACTACAACTACTACTACAACAACTACTACTATAACTACTACTTTTGTTTCTACGAATACTACTACAACTACTAATACTACTACTCCTTCTATAGCTAATACCATTGCTGCTGCTACCACTGCTTCTATAGCTATTACTACTACTTCCTCAACTTCTACTACTTATGCATTACTACTATTATGGTCACTACTGCTTCTACAATAATAACTACTACTACATCTACTATGACAATTACTACTGCTACAGCTACTACCATGACTACAACAACAACAACAACTTCTACTACTTCTATAACTCAAATAACAACAACAACTACTACTACTACTAGTACTACTATCACTATTACTACTACAAACTTTACTACTATCACTACTACTTCTACTGCTCCCATAGCCACTACTACTAGTATGACTACTAGTACTACTACTACTCCTCCTCCTCCACCTACTACTCCTACTACTACAACTACTGCTACTACTAGTCCTACTACTTCTACCATTGATACTACTACCACTTCTACTATAACTACAACTAATATTACTATTACTACAACTACTACTAAAACTATTACTACTACTACAACTACTACGACTATAGCCACTACTACTATTGCTTCTACACTACTACTTCTATTACCACAACTACTATTACTGCAACTATTACTACTATTACTGCTATAACTACTATTATTACTTTTGCAGCTACTACTCTACTATCGCTACTATTACTGCAACTAATACGACTACCACTGCTGCTACTACCACTACTACTAGTCCTACAGTCACTACTGCTACAACTGCTACTTTTTGTACTACTACTACTACTGCTAAGACTACAACTATGACTATTATAGCTACAACTGCTACTGCTACTTCTGCTACATCAACTATTGCTACTAATACTTCTACTACTTCCACTACTAATGCGACAATTATTACTTCTCATATTACCACTACTTTAGCTACTACTACTACTACCACTTCTATAGCTAATATACTACTATTGCTGCTACTACTACTACTACTACTACTACTACTATTGCTGCTGCTATTGCCACTACAGGTACTACTACTTTGACTACTACTACTACTACTACTACTACTACAATATCTACTACTACTACTCCTACGGCAATTGCTGCTATTGGCACACCCATAGCTACTACTACTTTTACTGCTACTACTACTCCAACTAGTACTATTACTACTACTCTTGCTACTAACGTACTATTACTATTACTACGGCTGCTGCTATTGCTCATTGTCCTACTACTATTACTATAACTACTTGTATGACTACTACTACTACTATTACTAGCTCAACTACTACTACTACTACTACTTCTACTACTACTTCTACTTCTACTAGCACTACTACTACTACTGCTATCACTCATGATGATGATGATGATGCTCCTACTATAATTACTACTACTACTACTATTACGACTGTTACTATGACTGCTTCTATAGCTTCTTATGCTGCTTCTTGTTGTACTACAACTACAACAACTTCTTCTACTACTAAGTAGAAGCAGTAGTAGTAGAAGTAGTAGTAGTAGTAGCAGCAGTAGCAGTAGTAGCAGTAGTAGTAGTAGGGGTAGTAGTAGTGGCAATAGGAGTAGTAGTAGTAGTAGAAGTAGTAGTAGTAGTACTAGGAGTACAAGTAGTAGTAAGAGCAACAGTAGTAGTAGTCATAGTTGTAGTAGTGGTAGTAATTGTACTAGTAAAAGTAGCAGAAGTAGTAGTAATAGTCGTAGTTGTAGTAGTGGTAGTCGTTGTAGTAGTAGCAGTAGTAGAAGTAGTTGTAGAAGTGGTAGTTGTAGGAGTAGTAGCAGTAGGAGGAGTAGTAGTAGTAACAGTAGCAATAACAGCAGCAATAGTAGTAGTAGTAGTGGTAGGAGGAGAAATAGTTGCCGGTATAGTAGTAGTAATAGTAGTAGTAATAGTAGTAGCAGTTGTAGCAACAGTAGGTGTAGTAGTAGCAACAATACTAGCAGGAGTAGTACCAGAAGTAGAAGTAGCCATAGTTATAGTAGTCATAGTAGTAGTAGCAGTTGCAACAACAGTAGGTGTAGTAGTAGCAGCAGTACTAGCATGTGTAGTACTAGAAATAGGAGTAGCCATAGTATTAATAGTTAGTGTAGCAGTAGCAGTAGCTGAACTAGTAATAGTAGTAGAAAAAGAACTTGTAGGAGAAGCTATTACAGTAGTAGGAGTAGCAATTGCAGCAACTTTAGTAGCAGTAGCAGTAGTAGCACCAACAATAGTTGTAGTAGTGGCAGTAGTAATAGAAGTTATCGCAGAAGTAGCAGTAGTAGTAGTAACTATAGTAGCAGTAGTAGTAGTAGTAGTGGTAGGAGCGATAATAGTAATAGTAGTAGAAGCGGTAGTAGTAGTAGTAGTAGTAGCAGAAGTTGTAGTTGCAGTAGTAGTAGCAACAGTAGAAGTAATAGTAGTTATAGTTGTGGTAGTAGTGGTTATTATTATCGTAGTTGCAATTGTACCATTATAGCTATAGTAGTAGAAGGAGTAGTAGGAGTAGAAGTAATAGTAGGACTAGTACTAATAGTAGTAGTAGTAGGAGTAGCAGCAACAGTAGCTGGAGTAGCAATATCAGTTATAGTAAAAGCAGTTGCATTAGCGGTTATAATGGTAGTAATAGCGGTAGTAGTAGTAGTAATTAAAGTTGTAATAAAAGCAATAGCAGTAGTTGCAATAGTATTAGTTCTAGTAGTAACAGTAGTAGAAAAAGTAGCAGTAGCAATAGTAGTAATTGTTGTTGTTGTAGCAATAGATGTAGCAGTAGCAGGAGTAGCAGTAGTATTAGTTCTAGTAGTAATACTAGTAGAAGTAGCAGGAGTAGTAGTAGTAGTAGTTGTAGTAGTAATGGTAGTAGTAGTAGTTGTAGTAGCTGAAGTCACAATAGTAGTAGTAGTAGCAGCAGAAGTCACAGTAGTAGTAGTAGTAGTAACAGTATTAGTATTAGTTGTACAAGTAGTAGTAGTAGTAGTAGAAGTAGAAGAAGTAGTAGTAGCCACAGTTGTAGCTATCGTAGTAGCAATATTGGTAGTAGCAGTAGTAGAAGTAGTAGTTGTAGTAGTAGTAGCAGCAGCAGTAGCACTAGTATTCGTTATAGTAGTAGCAATAGCAATAATTGTAGTAGTAGTATTTATTATTGTTATAGTAGCAGTAGCGATAGTAGTAATAGCAGCAGAAGCAGCAGTAGTAGTAGTTGTAGTCGTAACTGTACCAATAGTAGCGGCTGTAGCAGTAGTAGTAGTGATAGTAGTAGCAGTAGCAGTGTAGTCGTAGTAGTTGTAGAAGTAGTAGTAATAGTAGTAGTAGTAGTGGTAGTAGTAAAAGTACGAGTAGTAGTATTAGTAGTAGTAGAAGGAGAAAAAGTAGTAGTAGTAGTAATATTATTAGTAGTAGTAGTAGCAACAGTAGTTGTAGTAGCAACAGTAGTAGTAGTAATAGTAGTTGTGGTAGTAGTAGTTGAAGTAGTAGCATCGACAACAACAACAGTAGTAGTGCTAGTAGTGGAAGTAGTGGTAGAAGTAGCAGTAGTAGTGGTAGGAGTAGTAGCAGTAGTAGTTGCAGTAGTATCATCAGTAGTCGTAGTAGTAGTAGTTGTAATAGTAGTAGTATTAGTTGCAGCAGCAGTAGTGCTAGTAGTAGTAGTAGTACTAGTACTAGTAGTTGTTATGGTTGTACTAGTAGTAACAAAAGTAGAAGTAGTTGGAGAAGTAGTAGCCATAGTAGTAGTAGCGACAGCTCTACTAGTAATAGTTGTAATAGTAGTAGTCGTAGTAGGAGTATTAGTAGTCATTGTGGGAGTAGTAGAAGTAGTAGGAATAGTAGTAGTAGTAGTAGTCGTAGTAGGAGCAGTAGTAGCAGTAGTTGTAGCAAAATTCGTACTAGAAGTAGTAGCAACTGCAGTAGTAGAAGCAGTAGTAGTAGTGCAAAAGTAGTAGTCATAGTAGTATTAACAGGCGCACAAGTAGTAGTAGTTGTAGCAGAAGAAGTTGCAGCGGAAGTAGTAGGTGTAGTAGTTGCAAAAGTAGTAATAGTAGCAGTAGTTGTAGCAGTGGTAACCATAGTAAGGGCAATAGTTGCGGCAATGGCAATAGCAGTAGTAGGAGTAGTAATATTAGTAGCTATAGTAGCAGCAGTCATAGTTGTTGTAGTAGTTGAAGTAGTGGTAACAGTAGTAGTAGCAGTGGTAGTAGTAGTAGCAGTAGATCAAGAAGAAGAAGAAGAAGAAGAAGAAGAAGAAGAAGAAGTAGTAGTAGTAGTAGTAGTAGTAGTAGTAGTAGTAGTAGTAGTAGTAGTAGTAGTAGCAGCAGTAATACTAGTAATAATAGTAGTAGTAGTAGCAGTAGTAGTGTCAGTGGTACCTGTTGTGGTAGCAATAGTTGCCACAATGGCAGTAGCAGTAGCAGAAGTAGTAATACTTGTAGCAGCAATAGAATTAGTAGTCGTAGTCGTTGTAGTAGCTATAGTAGTAGTAGTAGTAGTGCTAGTAGTAGTAGTAGCAGCATTAGCAACATTAGTAGTAGCAGCGGAACCAATAGTAGTAGAAGTACTAATGTTAGTTGTAGTTGCAGTAGTAGTAGAAGAAGAAGTAGTAGTAGTAGTAGTCGTTGTTGTAGTAGTAATAGTAGATGCAGCAGTAGTAGTAGCAGTAGCAGTAGCAATAGTAATAGTAGTAGCACTTGTTCTTGCTGTTATTGTTGTAGTAATAGTAGTACTAGGAGCAGTAGTTATAGCTGTAGTAGCACTACTAGTAGTAATAGTAGTAGTAGTATGAGTAGTAGAAGTAGTAGCAGTAGTAGTATTAGAAGTAATATTAGTAGTAGTAGTAGTAGTAGTAGTAATAGTATTAGTAGTAATATTAGTAGTAGCAGCAGTAGTAGTACTACTCCTAGTAGTAGAAATAGTTATTTTTGTTGTCGTCGGACTAGTCATAGTAGCAACAGCTGCAGCAGCAGCAGTAGTAGTAGGAGTAGTAGCAATAGTAGTAGCAGTAGGAGCAACTATTTGTAGTAGGCGAATTCATAGACTATTAAATAAGTCAGTAGCACCAACAAAAAATAGTAGCCTGTTTGCTTTTTTGTCTCTTGTTCTATTTTGTGTGTGGTGGTGGAAATTGTCGTGTGTAGCATAAGCAGTAGTAGTGGTAGTAGCTACATTTGTTGTAGTAGTAGAAGTTTTAGTTGCAGTAGTAGTAGCATTAGTAGTAGTAGCTACAATATTAGTCATAGTAGTAGTTGTAGTAGTAGCATTTGTAGCAGTCGTAGCAGCAGAATTAGTAGTAGGAATTGTAGCAGCAGTAGCAATAGTAGCAGTAGTAGTAGTGGTAGAAGAAGTAGTAGTAGCAGTAGTATTAATAGGCGTAGGAGTAGTAGTAGTAGTACCAATAATAGTAGTAGTAGTACCGATAATAGTGGCAGTAGTAGTCGGAGCGGAAGTAGTAGTAGTAGTAGGAGCAAAAGTAGTTGTAGTAGCTGTAGTAGTACTAGCGGTTGCCGTAGTACTAGCAGTAGTTGGTGCAGTGGCAGTAGTAATCATAGTAGTTGTAATAGTAGCAATAGTAGCAATAGTAGTGGTAATAGTAGTAGCAGTAGCAGTAGCAGTAGTAGCAGCAATAGCAGCGGACGCAATGATAGTAGTAGTACTAGTAGCTGTAGAATTAATAGTAGTAGTAGCGGAAGCAGTAGTAGTATTAATAGTAGTAGTAGTAGTACTAATAGAAGTAGTTGTAGCAACAACAGCAGCAATAGTAGTAGTAATAATAGCAGTAGCAGTTGTAGTAGTTATATTAGTAGTATTAATATTAGTAGCAGTAGTTGTTATTGTTGTTGTTGTTGTAGTTGAAGTAGTAATAGTAGATGGAGTATTAGTAATATTATCAGTAAAAGTAATAGTAGAAGTAGTACTATTAGTAGTAGCAGTAGCAGTGGTAGTAGTAGTAGGAGACGTAATTAGAGTAGTTGAAGTAGTTGCAGCAAATATTAGTAGTAGTAGCGGTAGAAGTAGTTGTTGTAGTATTAGTAGTAGTAATAGTAGTAGCAGTAGTAGTGGTAGTGGTAGCAACAACAGTAGTAGCAGCAGTAGTAGTGGGAGTAGTAGTAGTAGTAGTAGCCGCAGAAGTAGTTGTTGTTGTAGTAGTAGTAGTGGTAGTAGTTGTTGTTGTAGTAGTAGCAACTATTGTAGCATTAGTACTACTTGTAGTAGTAGTAGCATCAGTAGTCATAATAGTAGTAGTAGTAGTAATAGTAGCAGCAGCAGTAGTGCTAGTAGTAGTACTACAACTAGTAGCAGTAGTAGTAGTAGCTGTAGTATTAGTCGTAACAGAAATAGTAGTAGTTGGAGAAGCAGTTGTTGTAGTAGTAGTGGCATTAACCATAGGAGTAGTAGTTGTAGTAGTAGTAGTAGCAGTGTTGGTAGTAGTTTTAGTAGTACTAGTCGTAGTAGTAGTAGTAGTAGTAACAAAAGTAGCAGTTGCTGCAGTCATAGTAACAGTGGTATTAATAGTAGTAATAGTAGTAGCGTGGTAGTAGTTTAAGTAGTCGTAGTAGTAGTAGTTATTATTGTTGTAGTAGTTGTAGTAGCAACAATAGTAGTTGTAGCAGCAGCAGTAGTAGTAGTAGCATTTCTAGCAGTAGAAGTAGCAAAATTAGTAGAAGAAGTTGTAGCAGCAGTAGTATTAGTAGCAGTAGTAGTTGTGGTGGTGGTAGTAGTAGTAGTAGTATCGATAGCCACAGGAGTAGTAATAGTAGTAGTAGCAGCAGCAGCATAAGCAGTAGTAGCAGTAGTAGCAGAAGTAATACCAGTGATTGCCGTAGTAGTAGCAGTAGTTGCCAGAATGGCAATAGTGATAGCAGTAATTGCAATAGTAGCAGTAGTAATAGTAATAATAGGAGCAGTAGTAGTAGTAGCAGGATAGTCATGGTAGTAGCAATAGTTATATTAGTAGTAGCAGAAGAAGCAGTAGTAGTAGCAGTGGTTGTAATAGTAGTAGTAGTCGAAGAAGAAGAAGAAGAAGATCAAGAAGTACTAACAGTAGTAGAAGTAATAGTAGTGGTAGTAGTAGTAGTAGTAGCAGTATTAGTAGTAGCAATAGTCGTAGTAGTTGTTGTAAGCGCAGCAGCAGTAGTTGTCACAGTAGCTATAGTAATAGAATTAGCCGTAGAAGCCGTAGTAGCAATAGAAGTCGTAGTAGTATTAGAACTAGTAGTAGCGGCAACCGTAGTAGTAGTAGTGGAAGCCATAGTAGCAGTAGTAGTACTAGTAATAGTAGCAGTTGTAGAAGAAGTAGTAGTAGTAGTAATAGTAAAAGTAGCAATAGTCATTGTAGTTGTTGTTGTAGCAGTAGTTGAAGTAGTAGTAGTCGAAGTAGTAGTAGTAGTAGTAACTACAGCAGCAGCAGTAGTAGTAGTAGTAGTAGTAGCAGAAGCAGTTGTAGTACCAATAGTAGTAGCAGTTGTTGTAATAGCAGTAGGTGTAGTTGTAATTGTTCTAGCAGTAGTAGTAGTTGTAGTAGTAGTAGTAGTAGTAGTAATAATAATAGTAGTACTAGAAGTAGTAGTAGTCGCAATTGTAGTAGTAGTAATAATAATAGTAGTACTAGAAGTAGTAGTAGTCGCAATTGTAGTAGTGGCTGTAGTAGTAGTAGTAGCAATGGTAATAGCAATAGATGTAGTTGTAGTAGTAGCAGTAGTAGTAGTAGTAGTAGTAGCAATACTAGTAGTAGAAGTAGTAGTACTAGGAAAAGAAGTAGTTATAGCACTAGTTGTAGTAGCAGAATTAGCAGTAGTAGTATTAGTAGTAGTAGTAGTAGTTGAATTAGTAGTAGTAGTAGCAGTAGTAGCCATAGTTGTAGTAGTAGTAGCAGCAGCAGTTGTAGTAGCGGTAGTAGTTGCAGTAGTTGCAGCAATATTAGTAGTAGAAGTAGTAGTCATAGTAGCAGTAGTAGTAGTTGTAGCTGTTGAGCACTAGTAGCCACAGCAGCGGTATGAGTAGAACTAGTAGTAGTTCAAACATTAGTAGTAGTTGTTGTTGTAGTTATAGTAGTAGTAGTGGTAGTAGTAGCAGCAGTAGTAGTGGTAGTAGGAGCAGGAGTAGTAGTAGCAGTAGTAACAGAAGTAGTGGTTGTAGTAGCAGGAGTAGTAGCAGTTGCAGTAGCCATAATAGTAGTGGCAGTAGTAGTAGCAATAGTAGTAGTTTGAGAAGTAGTAGTAGTAGCGATAGCTATAACAATAGTAGTAGTAGTAGTGGCAGTAGTAGTAGAAGTAGTTGTAGCAATAGCAGCAGCAGCAGTAGTATTCGTAGTAGTAGCAATAGTGGTGGTTGTTGCGATAGTAGTAGTAGCAGAAGTCATAGTAGAAGGAGAGGTAGTAGTACTTGTTATTATTGGAAAAGTACTAGTAATAATTGTTGGTGAAGTAGCAGTACTTGTAGTACTTATAGTAATAGTAGTAGTTGTAATTTCAGCAAAAGTACCAGAAGTTGTAATAATAGTAGTTTTACAAGCAGTAGCTGTATAGTTGCAATAGTAGAAGTACTAGGAGATGTAGTAGTCGTAGTAGTGGAAATAGCAGCAATAGTGGCAGCAATACTACTACTACTATTACTTACAAAACTACTACTATTAGTACTACTGCTTTACCTACTACAGCTATTGTTGCTCCAGCTGCTACTATACTGCTGGCACAACAACTACGACTACTGCTGCTGCTGCTATTACTACTACTACAAGTATTACTGCTACAACTACTTCTACTTTGACTACTACTGCTACTAGTAGTGCTGCTAATGATATTGATTCCGCAACCAGTACTATTTCTCACAATACTAATACTACTGCTGCTACTACTACTACTACTATTACGGCTGCTAATACTGCTACTACGCTTACTACTACTGCAACTACAACTTCTATTACTACTGCTACAACTACTCCTACTACTACCGCAACTATAGCTACTGCTTCTACTTCTACTGCTACTACTACTACTACTATTACTACTATTACTACTGCTACTACAAGTACTACTAATCCCACTTATACTACTACAACTGCTGCTGCTGCTGTTGCTACTACTACTACTTCTGTTACTCCTATTACTATTGCTACTAGTGCAGTTACTACCACTACTACTACTACTGCTACTATGGCTACTACTGAAACTATTGCAACTGCTACTCCTAATGCTACTACTACTACTATTGCTGCTACTACTAATCCGACTCCTACTACTACTACATTGCTACAACTATAACTATTATTGCTACAACTCCTACTACAACGTTTTCTCCTTCTACTACTACTTATGCTACTAGTACCGCTACTCCTATTGCTACTATTACTACTACTTTTGCTACAGCTACAATAAATATTGCTACTGCTACTACTACCATTACTACGATTGCTACTTCTGCTACTACTACTACTACAATTATTATTACGACTGCTACTACTACTACGACTACTATTGCTGTTACTGCTATTACTACTACTTCTCAAATTACTACTTCGACTACTACTACTACTACCGCTATTATTACTAATAGTTCTACTTCTACTAATACTGCAACTACTACTACTTCTACTTCTACTACTCCTTATGTTACTACTACAACTTCTGCTACGACTAATTCTTCCATTTCTAAGGCCACTACTACTGCTACTTCTGATGCAGTTGTGACTATTACTATTATTTCTACTACTACTACTGCTACTTATGCTACAGCTACTACTATCACTACTACTACTCATATTACTACTACTACTACTACTACTACTACTTCTACTACTATTATGACTACTCCAACCACTACTATTGCTCCTCCTGCTACTACTACTGCTACCAATCGGACTAATACTACTACTCCAAATACTCCTACTACTACTACTTCCGCTACTACTACAACTACTACTACTGCTGTTGCTATAGCTACTACTATGACTACTACAACTACTACATTAACTACTACTACAGTAACTACTACTACTAGTACTACTACTACTACTACTAAACTGTAGCTACTGCAGCTGCTATTGTTACTACTACTACTTATACTACCACTACTGCTATTACTTTTGCTAATATACCAACAAATTGACGCAAAACGCAAAGAGAATAAGGAGAAAAGATTGGCAGAAACTCACAGATCACTCTGTGATTTACTCAACTCTTGCCGGGGGTTTCGGGCTTCCTGGGCTTGTTTATTCTGAACATATCGCTCCCTTTTATAGGGGAAGCTTACACCAGCAGATGCGAAAAGTTCGCATCTTCTTTAATAAAGTAGCTTTTTACAAAGGCGCGTTTCAAAAGCTACCAAAAGCTACTTTAATAAAGCTACTTTACAAAAGGCGCTTTATTAAAGCTGCCATAACTTTACACATAAGCTACGGCCTCGTCTGAACTGGGCTGGTTACTCTTGGACTGGCTGGGCTTGTCTGTTGGGCTGGGCCACCTCCTATGGCCTGAAGCGATCTACTCGCCACCACGCTTTTGTTGAGGGGCCACCTTACATGGTCGTGGGCCTAATGAGTATCAAGAGGGTTAGTGGCAGAGTTGTTGGGCCTCGGCCTTTCTCGTAGCAGTAGGATTGTCTCACTGGGGACTATTGCCTGTAGTACTTATTCTAGTGTTCCGTCCTCCCCTTCGGAAATGCTGAAGATGGCATCACTTTGTGCTTCTCCTTCCTGCACAGATAGAACATCATAACTTGCAGGGAGGGTTAGTTGTTCTAGGATAGCCATTCTTCGGACATTTCTTTTGTCATTTGGGCATTCCCTCACGAAATGCCCTTCTTGTCCACATAGGAAGCATTTGCACTTGCAATTCCGGATTAGGTGCTTCTTCTTTTCTATCCGGATGTGTGTCTTATGCGATTTCCCTCTGTATGTAGTGGAGTGCCTTATCCAGTACTTTTTCTCCTTCTTGTAGTAGCCAGGGATAGGTATTTGACTCCAGAAAGATAAATCCTTCAAGGATCGCCTAAATGATGCGTCCTTTCATTCTGCTTCCAGGAATTTGTATGCAAAGAGCACCCTGGGTAAGACTTCTACTTGTACTCCGGAATACTTCTGGTCGAATGATGCCTTAATATTTCTCCCTAAATCAGTGGGCATCTTGAACCAAAATTTTTCAGACAGTTCGGTGCCGGTGTAGAGCTTTCCTGTCTTGGCTGCTAACCTCATGTAATCGTTCATGTATTTGACAATATCTTTGATATTGTCACATGATAGTCTCTCGAGGTCCCTGAAAGCTTCATCTTGGATAGCAGTCGACCTTGTGGTGGGATCTTCCAGGGTAAATATTCTTCATATCTGGGACAGAATATTTTGAGTCCCTTCGATTAGCCCTTGGTATTCCTCTCCGTATTGCATTCGCCACTGGACCCATGTGAGTTTTTCCACCTCCTCGAGGAGATTTTTGATGTAGTCGAGTTTGTCCTATACATTTGTAAATCCCATACTCGCTACATGATTCTTTGTAATTGACTACCATCTGGCTAATACGCTGTCAAATAACCCCAATTGTTCTGGGATTACAAGGAGAGCATCTCCATTTTGCTGGGCTGAGGGCAGGTTCCACATCTCATTATTTGTTGCCCTCTTAAAGGTTCCCTGCTCATAGCCTTGGAATACAGGCTCCTATCTGGATGTTGAGGGGGTGACTACTGGCGGGTAGCTGGGAGGTCCCATAGACGTGTCCACGGGGGGCCTGTAGGGCGAGGTCACAATACTCGAGTATAATGTCTCTGATAATTTCTTGAGCATTGGGTACTCAAGTTCTGGATATTCAAGTTCCTCCAGTGGTTTTTCTTCGCGCCCCATGGCAACAATATTTTTAGGACATTCTCTCCCCTGGTCCTCTTCTTCTGGGTACTGTTTCCAGATTGGTTCATCATTATCTGGGTAGGAGTCCCAGATTGGCCCATCCTTTATGGGATACTCATAAACTCCAGTGTATACAAAGACTTCCCCTTGATACCTGCTAAAATAAATATCTTCCCAGTTATCAACTTCCTCCAATGAGGAATCCATGGACCGAGGTACAGAGGCCCCTGGGCATGTATCCTCTGCATGGACTCTCAAGGGATTCCCTTGACACTAGTCGGACCCTTCCTCCTGCACTGGGGAAGCTTTATCTTCCAGAAGTACAGCCAGTATGTGCTTGGAGCGTAACTCTTCTTCATCGCTCTGCACTTCTTCATCTTTGTCATCATAATGGGTTGGCTCATCTTGCGGGGTAGTTGCATAGTTGTGGAAGCTCAACTGGGTTGGGTGTTCATCCCATTCGACATCAGAATTAGGTATATGGGGCTTTCACATAGCTAGATCTTCCGAGACTCTTTGGATGAATCCTTTTATTTCCTCTGCTGGCATGACCTTCTTTAGTAATTTGTATTTGGGACATCTCTTTTGAGGTTCTTTAACAATAGATCTTCTGCCTCTGGTTTCCTTGGGCTTTTCAAAATGGTCCAGGGACAAATGCTGCAGGCGGCGTTGATTCCCTCTGTACCACCTAATTTGATCTTCAAGTAATGGAGTTGCCGCAGATGTTGTTGCTTGCTCCTGCGTGCTTGCAGCCATTGATTTCCCCTAGCTTGTTGTTTTCTTCCTTTAGGATTGCAAACGGGTCCTTAAACACCCGCAAAGTGCCCTTGCTTCCTTTGGCTTTTGGGAAGTGAGGTGCCGTAACCTACTAATTAATAAATGAAACGAAGGCAGTGCCGAAGATGTGTTTTCCTGTGTTTGCTGCCTCCTGATGAGTTGTACCTCCTCCTGTATTTCTTTTAATATTTTACTTATATCCCCTAGGAACTCTCCTCTACTCACCGTATGTTTGTTGACTTGGAAACTGGGTCACTAGAGTCCAAAACTCCCTCTTTGTTAAAGGTTTGTGTTCTAATAATACCGTAGTTAAATTAATCAGGGCTTTCCTTAGTTCTGAGACTTCCTTTTCTAGGTCCCCGTACTTTTCAAGAATTTGCTTAAAATTTTTCAAACTAACCCTAGAGGAAAGACAGACACGGTCATAAATTACAGCGAGATTATTGGCTAATTGGTTGAGATTAGCACTCTTGGTTGAAGTGAGGTCAAGGTACTCCAAGTTTGCGGTTCGGGAATTGTTATACCATTCCTATATTGCTCTCTCCCAAGCTTCTGACATCTATGCTACCAAATTCACTATAAGCTTCTACCGGGCAGTTCCTATCCAAGTTTGGGTAGGGCAGTTCCTCGCTAGGTTAGAACTTTCTAGGAACACACAGTTGTGCCCTTGGGCTTACTCACGGCCACACGCCTTACTGCCAAGTTAGGACCTGTTCTTTTTCCTTTCAGTTCATCACCCAGAAAGCATAATATCCGTAACCCTTATCCGATTAGCATAATACCAAGCAGAAACAAGATAGTTCATATGAAAGCATATAGATCGGAAGCTTAGAGAAGAACAAAAACAGGCATGATAAAACAAATCCATCCCCTAACCTTTCATACCTTAACCCAATGCTTTCTACTCACAAGCCATATCTTCTTTAACTAGCTCTGATACCAAAACGTAAACACCAACACGTATACACAAATAACATATACACACTCTAAGCTCTCGAGACTTAGAAAATGAGAGCCAACAAATTGACGCAAAACACAAAGAGAATAAGGAGAAAAGATTGTCAGAAACTCACAGATCACTCTGCGCTTACTTCTGCTGCTGCTACTACTACTACTACTTGCTACTGTTACTATTACTACTACTGCTACTACTAATACAGTTACAAATCCTATTACGACTACTAATGCTACTGTTGCTACTGCCACTACTGCTACTACACTGCTACTCCTTCGACTGCTACTATGACTACAAAGGTTGCCGCTGCTGACACTACTACTGCGGTGATTGCTAATACTATTGCTACTTCTACTACCACTACTGCAAATATTACTTCTACTACTACTACTATTACTACTGCAGCTACTACTAATCCTTCTATTGCTATTGCAACTACTACTACTACTGGTACTCCTACTATAACTACTACTGCGACTACTATGACTTTCACTACTACTACTACTACTACAACTTCCGCTTCTCCGACAATAACAACAACAACTACTCCTACTACTACTACTGCTGCTACTACTGCTACTACTACAACAACTAGTATAGCTACTACTACTGGTACAAATACTGCTACTTCTACTACTGCAATTGTTGCAACTACTGCTACTACTATGATAGCAACTACTACGACTGCAACTACTACTGCTGCTACTACTACTTCTATTGCTACGGCTATCGCTACTACTACTACTATAACTAGTACTACTACTGCTACTACATTTTCTCCAATTACTTATACTGTCGCTACTATTTCAACTCCCAATAGTACACGTGCAACAACGGCAACTATGGCTACAACGACTACTGCTGCTACTACTATTACTACTGCAACTACTGCTACCACTGCTCCTACTCCTATCGCTCCAACTACTATTACTACTACTAATAGAACTATTACTTCTTCTACTAGTACTACTACTTCTTTTACTTCTTCTGCAATGACTACAAATACTATTACAGCAACAACTACTGGTGATACAATGGCTACTGCTACTGCTACTACTACCGTTACTATGACTGCTACTACTGCTACACTACAACTATTACTACTGTTACATTGCTGCTATTGTTGTTGTTGCCGCAACTACAACTACTAAAACAATTGCTACTACAAGTGCTAGGACTACTACTGTTACTACTCCTCCTCCTATGGTTACTGCTGCTACTACTTCGGCTACTACTGCTGCTGCTACTCCTACTAATACTACAATTACAACTACTACTAATGCTACAACTAGTATTGCTACTGCTACTAGTATTATAACAACAACTTCTACTATTACTACTTTTCCTACTATTGCTGCTAATACTATCTCTGCTACGACTGCTACGACTGTTACAACCGCTACTACTGCGACTGCAGCTACTACTGCTACTGCTACAACTACTACTATGACTACTTCAACAGCCACTACAACAACTACAACTACAGCTTCTACTACTACTGCTGCTACTAATGCTATTACCACTACTTCTACTGGTACTAATAGTACTACTAACACTGCTACTACTACTATTGTTGCTTCTACTACAAATACTACTTCAACTACTACTACGATTACCACTGCTACAACAACCACTACTGCAACAATTGCTACTACTGCTACTTCAGGTACTACTCCTACTTCTACTACTCCAACTACTACTACTAGTTCCACTACCACTAGTACTACTACTATAAATATTGCTACAACTAATACTACCACTACTAATACTAATTGTTCTACTACAACTACAAATACTACGACAACTACTACTTCTCCTACTACTACTGCTACTACTACTACCAGTACTACTACTAGTTTTGCTACTACCGCTAATACTGCTACTACTATTATGATGACTATTGCTGCTAATGCTACTTCTGTTAATACTATTGCTACTGCTGTTGCTACTACTATTATTGCTACAATGACTACTACTGCTACTACAACTACTGCTACTATGGATACTACCACTACAATTGTTGCAACTACTGATGCTACTACTGCTACTACTACTACTATAGCTACTGGTACTCTTAATACTACACCTACTACTACTCCTCCAAGACAAATTCGCACAACAACTCGCATTCCTACTGCTACTACTTCTACTACTACTACTACCATTACTACTACAACTACTACTGCTACTACTACTACTAGGACTGCAATTACTATTACAACTCTTCCGCTACTATAGCTACTACTATTACTCCTATTACTACTACCACTACTACCACTACTATTACTACTACTAATACTTCTGCTACAACTACTATTACAACTATTATCACTACTACTTCTATGTCTGCTCCTTCTACTACTACTACAGCTCCAGCTGCTACTACAACCGATGATATTACTACTACAACTTATACTACGGGAATGACTACTACTACTACTACTAGTGCTGCTACTACTACTATTACTTCTACTACTCATTTTACTACTACTACTGCTACTGCTGCTGCTACTACTACTCTTTTTGTGGCTATTACTATGACTACTCTTGCTATTAGTGCTACTACTGCTTCTAGTACTAGTGCTATTGCTACACTACGTCTACTACTGCTACTACTAATACTTCTCCCACTACTATTGTTATAGCTCCTACTTCTGTTACTACTACTGCTGCTACTTCTACTAATATTACTGCTGCTACCACTATCACTGCTACTACTAGTAGCAACACTACAACTACTACCGCTACTACTGCTACTTCTATTACTATTAATGCTACACTACTACTACTACTACTACTTCTGATACTACTAAAATAACTGCTGCAACTACTACTATCGCTAGTAAGGCTACTATTGCTACCACTGCTTCAATTGCTATGACTACTACTACTACTACTACAACTACTACTACTACAACTACTACTACTGCAATTGCTGCTACTACTATTTCAGCTACTACTACTAGCACTACTACTACTGCTACTACAGCTACCACTAGTGCAGCTACTACTATTTCCACTACTACTACAACAACGACAACAACAACAACAACCACTACTTCTATTGCTACTATTACTGCCACTACTGCTACTACTACTACTACTACTACTCCAACTACTCCAACTCCTAATACCACTACAAACACTATATCCACTACGGATACTCTTACTAAAACTGCTACTACAACTACTTATACTTCTATTGCTACTACTGCTACTGCTACTACTGCTACTACTACTCCAACTATTACTACCACTCCAACTTCTACTAGTTCTACAACTGCTTCTACTACTGCTACTACTACCGCTACTACTACTACGTCTGCTACAACTTCTACTACGACTACTCATACTACATCTATTATTGTTGCTATTACTACTTCTGCTACTGCTACTAATACTAATACTACTACTGCTACAACAACAACAACAACTACTACTACTTGTACTATGACAACTATGATAATTACTACCACTATTACGATTACTACTACTAATACGACTACGACTACTACCACTATTACTGCTACTACTACTACTACTACTACTACTACTACTACTACTACTACTACTACTACTACTACTACTACTTCTCCTACTACTACTACTTCTTCTACTAAAACTATTGCTACTGCTACTACTCTTACTACTACAATTATTACTACTACTTATACAACAACTACTACTATAATTACTGCTTGTTTTGCTACTATTGCTACTAATACTACTACCATAACTACTACTACTACTAGTATTACTACTGCTACAGCTTATACTACTACTTCCCCTACAATTGCTACAACAGCACATGTTGCTACTACCACTACTCCTACTTCTATCACTACAGCAACCACTGCAGCTACTATTAATACTCCTATTCCTGATGCTACTACTATTTCTTCAACTACCAGTGCATCTACTATTGTTGCAATTACTACTACTACCACTACTACTGCTACTACTACTACTGTAGCTATTATTTTTGCAACTACCATGGTTGCTTCTACTAGTACTACTACTAGTACTACTACTACTACTACTATGCCTACTTTTGCTCAATTGTAGCTGCTAGTGCTACTACTACTACTACTATTACTGCTACTACTACTACTACTGCTACTACTAATACTACTACTACTACAATAATTACATCTACTACTACTAGTACTACAACAACTACTGCTACTATTACCACTATTACTGCAACTACTATAACTACTACTACTAGTAGTCCTACTCCTACTACTAGTAATCCTACTATTATTACTACTATTGCTACTACTGCTACTGTTGCTACTACTACTACTACCACAACTATTACAATAGCTACTTTTGCTACTACCACTACTACTACTACTATCATTGCTAATCAAACTACTTCTCATACTACTACAGCTACTGCTACAACTACTGCTCTTACTACTACTTCTCCTTCCACTACTTCTACTAGTAGTACTACTTTTATTACTGCTACTACTACTATCAATGCTGATGCTTGTACTACCACTGCTACTTCTATAGTTGTAGTAGTAGCAGAAGTAGTAGTACTAGTAGTAGTAGAAGTAGTAGTAGTAGTAGTAGTAGTAGTAGTAGTAGTAGTAGTAGTAGTAGTAGTAGTAGTAGTAGTAGTAGTAATTATAGTAGTACTAGTAGTTGTCATTGTAGTAGTAGTGGTAGTAGTAGTAGCAGTAGTGCTAGTAGGAGTTGGAGTATGAGTAGTACTAGGCATAGTAGTAGTCGGGGTAGGACAGTAGGATTATTAGTAGCTGTATGAGTTGTATTCGGAGTAGTAGGAGTAGTAGTAGTAACAGTAGTAGAAGTCATAGTAAGAATAGAAGTATTCATAGTTGTTGTGGTAGTGGTTGTAGTAGTAGTAGTAGTAGTACTCGTAGTAGTTGTTGTCTTTGTCATTGTTGTAGTTGTAATAGTAGTAGTTCTAGTAGCAGTAGTGGTAATAGCTGTTGTAGTAGTAGGAGTTGGAGCAAGGGTAGTAGTTGGAGTTGTAACAGTTGGAGTAGGGGTTGTAGCAGTAGTCAGAGTGGTAGTAGCAGAAGGAGTTACGGTAGGAGTAGTAGTAATAGTAGTAGTAGTAGTAGTACTAGTGGTAGCAGTAGTTATAGTAGAAGTAGTAGTAGAAATAGCAGTAGCAGTAGTGATAGTAATAGTAGAAGTAGTGGTTGTATTTGTGGTAGTAGTAGTAGTAGCAGCAGCAGCAGTAGCAAAAATAGTAGTTGTAGTAGTGGGAGTGTTTGTAGTTGAAATATTAGTACAAGTAGTAGTAGTAGTAGTTGAAGGAGTAGCAGTAGTCATAGGAGTAGCAGTAATTGTAGTTGTTGCAATAGTAGTAGTATAGTAGTAGTCGTAGTAGGAGTGTAGTAGTATTAGTAGTAGTAGTAGTAGTAGGAGTAGTAGTAGAAGTAGCAGCAAAAGTAGTAGTAGTAGTAGTAGGAGGAGGAGTAGTAGGAGTGTTAGGGGTAGTTGTAGTTATGGGAGTAGTTGTATTAGTAGTAGATGTAGTATAGTAATAGTAGTAGTTGTAGTAGTAGTAGTAGTAGTAGTAGTAGTAGTAGTAGTAGCTGTAGCAGCAGTAGTAGTAGTAGTAGGAGTAATAGTAAGAGAAGGAGTTGGAGTAGGAGTAGTAGTAGGATTTGTAGTAGTAGTTGTTGGAGTACTAGTAATAGCAATAGTAGAAGTTGTAGTAGTAGTTATAGTAGTAGCAAAAGTTGGAGTAGTAGTAGTAGTAGTATTAGTTGTTGTAGTAGTAGCAGTAGGAGTTGGAGTTGTTGTAGTAGTCGTAGGAGTAGTCGTAATAGTAGTGGTAGTCGTAGTAGTAATAGGAGTAGCACTAGTAGTAGGAATTGTCAAAATGGTTGTAGTAGTAGTACCAGTTGTAGTAGTAGTACCAATTGTAGTAGTAGTTGTTGTTGTTAGATAGTAGTGGTGGTAATAATAGTAGTAGTTGTTGTTGTTTTTATAGCAATAGTAGTAGTAGCAGCAGTAGTAGTCGGTGTTGGTGTAAGAGTGGTAGTTGCAGAAGTAGTAGTAGTTATTATAGTAGTAGCTATAGGTCTAGGTGTTGGGGCAGTAGTAGGAGTTCATGTAGGAGTCGGATTACAAGTAGGAGTAGTAGTAGTAGTAGTACCAGTAGTAGTAGGAGTAGTGCTAGTAGCAATGGTACTAGTAATGGAAGTAGTAGAAGAAGTAGTAGTAGTTGTTGTAGTTGTAGGAATAGTAGTAGTAGTTTTAGAAGTAGTAGTAGTAGAAGTTGTTGGAGAACTGGTAGTAGGAGTAGCAAAAGTGATAGAAGCAATAGGTGTTGGAGTAGAAGTTGTAGTAGCAGAATTAGTAGTAGTAGTTGTAACCGTAATAGTAGCAGCAATATAGTAGTAGTAGTAGCAATCGAAGCAGCTTTAGAAGTAGTAGTAGTAGTAGTAATAATAGATGTAGCAACAGCTGCAATAGTACTAGCAATAGTAGTAGTACTAGTACGAATCATAGTAATAGTAGTAGTAGTAGTAGTAGTAATTAGAGTCATAGGAGTCATTATTGTTGTAGTAGTAGTTGTTGTAGTGGTAGTATTAGTAGTAGATGTTGTTATTGTTGTAGCAACAGTGGTAGTAATAGTAGTAGAGGTAGAAGTAGCAGTAGTAGTACTACTAGCAGCAGCATCAACTACAACAGCCGTAGTAGGAGGAGTGGTAGTGGTAGTAGTAGTTGTAGTCGTATTACAAGCGACAGTTGCAGTAGTAGTTGTTGCAGTAGAAGCAGTAGTAGCAATGGTAGCAGTAGTAAGTGTAGCAATAGTTGTAGTAGTAGGAGAAGTAGTAGGAGCAGCAGTAGTAGTAGTTGCAGCTACAACAGTAGTACTAGTAGTGGTAGTGGTAGTAGAAGTAGTAGTGCCAGTTGTAGCAGTAGTAGTCATAGCAGTAGTAGCAGTAGTTATCGCAGTAATAGTAGCAGAAGTAGCATTAGTAGTAGCAGCAGCAGTCTTAGTCCCTAGTCGTATTAGTCATAATCACGTAGTAGCAAGCGCTTCGTCTTAGACTCGTTTCGTAGTATTAGTGGTGTAGTTGTGGAGCCGTCGTCGTAGTTTCGTTTAGTAGTCTTCGTACCCATAGTATTAGTAGTAGTAGTTGTTGTTGTTGTTGTTGTTATTGTTGTTGTTGTTGTTGTAGAAGTGGTAGTAGTAGTAGTAGTGGTAGTCATAGTCGTAGTGGTAGTAATAGTGGTAGTAGAAGTAGTAGTAGTAGTAGTAGCAGCATTAGTAGTTTTTGTCATTGTTGTACTTGTAGTTGTTGAAGTCATAGCAGTGGTAGTAGTATGAGTTGGAGTAGGAGTGGTAGTAGGCATAGTTGGAGTTGGAGTAGGAGTCCTAGTAGGCATAGTAGTAGTTGGAGTCTGGGTAGTAGTAGTTGGAGGAGTAGTAGTTGTAGTAGTAGTAGTAGTAGTAGTGGTGGTAGTAGTAGTAGTTGTGGGAGGAATAGGAGTAGTAGTAGTAGCAGTGGTAGGTGTAGGAGTAGTAATAGTAGTAGTCGTAGTAGTAGTAGTTCTAATATGAGCTGCAGCAATAGCATCAATAGTTGGATAGTAGTAGTAGGAGTAGTAGTAGTTGTTGTAGGAGTTGTATTAGTACTAGTAGTAGTAGTTGTCATCGTTGTGTAGTCGAATTAGTAGCAATAGTTGTATTAGAAGTAGTAGTAGTAGTTGTTGTAGTAGTAGTAGAATTAGTAGTAGAAGCAGTAAAAATATTATTAGTAGCTGGAGTAGTAGTAGAAGTTGTGGTAGTAGTAGCAGTAGCTGCAGCAACGGTAGCAGTAGTTGTAGTAGTAATAGTTGTTGTTGTTGTTGTTATTGTTGTTATTGTAGTTGTATTAGTATTAGCATTAGCGGCAAGAGTAGTAGTAGTAGGACGGGAAGTGTAGTAGTAGTACTAGTAAAAGTAGTAGTTGTAGTTGTAGTTGTCATAGTAGTAGTAGAAGCAACAGTAATAGTAGGGCTGTAGTAGTAGTAGTAGTGGTAGGAGTTATGGTCGTTGATGTTGTAGAAGTGTTAGGATTAGTAGGTAGTCGTAGACGTTTCAGGAGTGTTAGGACTAATAGTAGTAGTAGTTGCAGGGTAGTAGTAGGAGGAGTGTTAGAATTAGTAGTAGTAGTTGTTGTGTTGTAGTAGTAGTAGTAGTGTTACTATTAGTAGTAGTAGTAGTAGGAATAGTAGTAGGAGTAGTAGTAGTAGCAACTCTACTTGTAGTAGAAGTTGTAGTAGTAGAAGTAGCTGTTGTTGTTGGTGGTGGTGTTGTTATATTAGTAGTGGTAGTAATAGTAGCAATAGTAGTAGTAGGAGTTGGATTAGGAGTAGTTGTAGGTGTAGCTGTAGTCAGAATAGGTGTAGTAGAAGAATTTGGAGTAGTTGTCACAGTAGGAGTTGGAGTAGGAGTAGTAGTAGTTGTAGTAATAGGAGTAGTAGTTGTTGTAGTAGAAGTAGTAGTAGTTATAGTAGTAGTAGAACTAGTAGTAGTTTCAGTATTAGTAGTTGTAGTACCAGTAGTAGTAGGGGTTGTAGTAGCAGCAATTGTTCTAGCAGTAGTAGTAGTAGTGGAAGTGCTAGTCGTAGTAGTAGTTGTTGTACTAGTAGCAGTAGTAGTCGTTGTAGTAGTAGCAGTAGTAGTAGTAGTAGTAGTAGTAGTAGAAGTATTAGTAGTAGCTGTAGTGGTGGTAGGAGTTGGAGTTGGGGCAGTAGAAGTCATTGTATTAGTAGTAGTAGTTGTTGTTGTAGTAGTAGCTGCAACAGTAGTAGTAGTGGTGGTATTACGTGTAGTTATAGTAGAAGTAATAGTAGTAGTAGTAGTAGAAGCAGTTGTTGCAATAATAGTATTAGTAAGTGTATCAGTAGTTGTAGTAGTAGGAGAAGTTGTAGGAGCAGTAGTAGTAGCAGCAACAACAACACTAGAAGTAGTAGTAGTCGTAGTAGTAGTAGTGGTGTAGATGTACGAGTAGTAGCAGTAGCGGTAGCAGTAGAAATAATTGTAGTAGTACAGTAGTAGTAGTACAGTAGCAGTAGTAGTTGAAGTAGTAGGAGTAGTAGTTGGAGTTAGTGTAGGAGTAGGAGTGTTGTAGGTGTAGTAGTATTAGTAGTAGTGGTTGTAGTTGTAGCAGTAGAAGTAGTGGTTGTAGTTGTAGCAGTAGAAGTAGTGGTGTTAGTATTAGTAGTATTAGTAGTAGTAGTAGTGGTAGTTATAGTAGTAGTAGCAGTAGTAGTTGTTGTAGTTATAGTAGTAGCACTCGTAGTAATAGTTATAGTTGTAGTTATAGTTATAGTTGTAGTAGTGGTAGCGATAATAGTAGTAGTACTGGTAGTAGTAGTACTAGTAGTGGTGGTACTAGCAGTAGTAGTAGTTGTTGTTGTTGTTGTTGTTGTTGTTGTAGAAGTTGTAGAAGAAGTAGCAATGGTAGTAGTATGAGTTGGAGTAGGAGTCGTAGTAAGGGTAGTAGTATTTGGAGCATGGGTAGTAGTAGTTGACGGAGTTGTAGCAGCAGTAGGATTTCAAATACGAGTGGTAGTAGCAGTGGTTGTAGGAGTAATCAGTATAGGAGAAGAAGCAGTAGTAGGAGTAGGAATAGGAATAAGCGTAGTAGTAGGAGCTGCAACTGCAACATTTGTAGTTTTTGTATTCGTAGTAGTAGCAGTAGTTGTAGCAGTTTATGGACCAGTAACAGTAGTAGTTGTACATGAAGTTGAAGTAGAACTAGTAGTTGTAGTAGTTGTTGTTGTAGTAGTCATTGGAGTAGTCATAGTAGGACCACTAATAGTAGTAATAGTAGTGGTTTTAGGAGTCATAATAGAACTAGTAGTAGTAGTTGTAGCTATTGTGTTGTAATAGTAGCTGTAGGAGTAGTAGTAGAAGTAGTAGAAGTAGCAGCAGTAGTAGTAGCAACAGTAGTAGTATTAGTGGTAGTGGCACGACTCATAGTAGAAGTAGTAGTTGTTGTAGTAGTGGCAGCAGCAGTAGCAGTAGTAGTAGTATTAGTACAGGCAATAGCAATACTAGTAGTAGTAGTAGTAGTAGTAGTAGTAGTAGTAGTAGGAGGAGTGTTTGGAGTGGAAGTGTTAGTACAAGTAGTAGTAGTAGTAGTAGGAATGATAAGCATAGTAGTAGTAGTAGAAGTAGTCATAATAGTAGTAGTAGTAGTAGCAGTAGTAGTTGTCATGGTAGCAGCAACAGCAGAAGTAGCAGTTGTTGGAGTAGCTGCAGTAGCTGTAGTAGTAGTTGTAGTAGTAGTAGGGGTTGTAGTCGTAGAAGTTGTAGGAGTGTTAGGAGGAGTAGGTAGTCACAAAAGTTGTAGGAGGGTTAGCAGCAGCAGTAGTAGTAGTAGAAGGAGTAGGCATGTTAGTATTAGTAGTACTGGTAGTAGTAGTTATAGTAGTGTTAGGGTTATTAGTAGTGGTAGTAGCAATTGTACTAGTTGTAGAAATTGTAGCAGAAGTAGTAGTAGTAGTAGTAGTAGTAGTAGTAGTAGTAGTAGTAGTAGTAGTAATTATAGTAGTAGTAGTTCTTGTTGTTGTTGTAGTAATGCTTATTGTAGTTGTAGTAGTAGTAGTAAGAGTTGGAGTAGGAATAGTACTTGGCATAGTAATAGGTTGAGTACGGGCAGTAGTAGTAGTAGGAGTAGTAGTTGAAGTAGTAGTTGGATTAGGAGTAGTATTAGCAGTAGTAGTTGTATGCATAGTAGTTGTTGTATTAGTGGTAGAAGTTGTATTATAAATAGCAATAGCTATTGGAATAGTAGTTGCAGCTGCAGTAGCAGTAGAAGTAGTGGTAGTAATAGAAGCATTAGTAGTAGTAGTAGTAGTAGTAGTAGTAGTAGCAGCAGCAGCAGTAGCAGTAGTAGTAGTAGCAGCAGGAGTTGTAGTAGGAAGAGGAGGAGTAGTTGTAGTGGTGGTGGTGGTACTAGTAGTAGTAGTTGTTGTTATAGTAGTAGCAGTACTAGTAGTAGTAGTGGTAGTAGTAGTAGTAGTAGTTGTAGTTGTTGTAGTTGTAGTAGTGGTAGGGGTAGTAGTAGCAGTAGAAGTTGGAGTAGGAGTAGAAGTAGTAGTATTAGTAGGAGTCGTAGAAGGAGTTGTAGCTGTTATAGTGGTCGAAGTTGCAGAAGTGGTAGTAGTGGTAGTAGTAGTGGTAGTAGTAGGGGTAGTAGTAGTAGTATTAGGAGTAGCACTAGCACTTGAAGTAGTCATAATAGTAGTAGTAGAAGCAATTGTAGCAATAGTAGTTATAGTAGTTATTGTTGTTGTCGAAGTTATAGTAGTAATAGTAATAATTGTAATAGTTGTTGTTGTTGTAGTAGGAGCAGTAGTAGTAGGAGTTGGAGTAGGAGTGGCAATCGCAGCAGTAGTAATAATAGTAGTAGTAGTAGTAGTAGCTGTAGGTTTAGGACTAGGGGCAGTTGTTGGAGTAGTAGTAGGAGTTCATGTACTAGTGATAGTAGTAGTAGGGGTAGTAGTGGTAGTGGTAGTAGTATCAGTATTAGTAGTAGTAGTAACAATAGTAGTAGGAGTAGTGGAAGTAGCAATTGTACTTGTAATAAAAGTAGTAGAAGATATAGTAGTAATTGTTGTTTTAGTAATCGTAGTAGTAGTAGTTGTTGTTGTTGTTGTAGTAGTAGTGATAGTGGTTGGAGTAAGTGTTGTAGGAGTAGTAGGAGTGATAGAAGCAGTAGGAGTTGGAGTAGGAGTAGTAGTAGCAAAAGTAGTAACATTTGTAGCAATAATAGTAGCAGTACCTGTAGTAGTTGTAGTAGTAGTAGCAGTCGTAGTAGTAGCAGAAGTAGTAGCAGTAGTATTAGCAATAGATATAGGAACAACAACAATAGTAGTAGTATAAATCATAGTAATAGTAGTAGTAGTAGTAATCTGAGTAGTAGGAGCAGATGTTGTAGAAGTAGTAGTAGTGATAGTAGTATTAGTAGTAGCAGTAGTTGTTACTGTTGTAGCAATAGCAGTAGTAGCAGTTGTAGTAGCAGCTGTAGTACTACTAGTAGTAGTAGCAATAGTTGTTATTGTTGTACCAATAGCAGTAGTAGCAGTTGTAGTAGCAGCTGTAGTACTAGTAGTAGTAGTAGAAGTAGTAGTAGAAGTAGCCGTTGTAGTACTAGTAGCAGCAGCATCAGCTATAGCAATGACAACAGTAATAGTAGTAGTAGTAGTAGTTGTACATGTAGCAGTTGTAGTACTAGTACTAGTAGTACATGTAGTAGTAGAAGCAGTAGTAGCAATGGTAATAGAAGTAATTGTAGCAGTAGTCATAGTAGTAGGAGTAGTAGGAGTAGTAGTAGTAGTAGCCGCAACTGCAACAGAAGTAGTAGTGGTGGTCGTGGTAGCATTAGTATTATTACTAGTTGTAGCAGTAGTGTAGTAGTAGTCGCAATAGTAGTAGCCGTACTTGTCCCAATAATAGTAGCAATAGTGGCAGTAGTAGTAATAGCAATAGTAGCGATAGTAGTAATAGTAGTAGTGGTAATAGTACTAGTAGTAGCAGGAGTAGTAGTGGTAGTCGTAGCATTAGTGCTAGTCGTTGTAGGAGTATTAGTAGTAGTGTTAGTATTAGTAGTGTTAGTATCAGTAGTAGTAGTTGTAGTAGTAGTAGTAGTTGTTGTCATTGTTGTTGTTGTAATATTTGTTCTAGTTGTTGCAGCGATAGTAGTAGTTGTTGTTGTTGTTATTCTTATTACACTGCTAGTTGTGGAAGTAGTAGCAGTGGTAGTAGTATGAGTTGGACTAGGAGTCATAGTAGGCATAGTAGTAGTTGGAATTGGAGTCGTAGTAGGCATTGTAGTAGTTAGAGTATGGGTAGTAGTAGTTGGAGGAGTAGTAGTTTCTGGAGGTGTTGGAGTACGAGGGGTAGTAGTAGTAGTTGTAGGAGTAATAGCAGTAGTAGTAGTAGCAGTAGTTGGAGTAGTAATAGTAATAGTAGTAGTTGTACTAGTAGTAATAGTAGGAGCAGTAGTGGTAGTAATAGTAGTACTTGTAGGCGTTGTATTAGTACTAGTAGTAGTAGTAGTAGGATTAGTAGTAGAAGCAATATTAGTAGTAGTAGTAGCAGGAGTAGTAGTAGAAGTAGTGGTAGTAATAGTAATCGGAGCTACAACAGCAGTAGTTGTTGTAGCAGTAGTAGTTGTTGTTGTTGTAGTAGTAGCATTAGTGTTACCAGCAGCAGGAGCAGTAGTAGCAATAGTAGTAGTAGTAGTAGCAGTAGTTGTAGTAGTCATAGTAGTAGCAGCAACAACAACAACAGCAGTAGTAGTAGTAGTAGGAATGTAGTAGTAATAGTAGTTGAAGGAGTGTCATAGAACTAGTAGTAGCAGGAGTTGTAGTCGTAGAAGTTGTAGGAGCGCTAGGATTAGTAGGTAGTAGCAGAAGTTTCAGGACTGTTAGGAGTAGTACTAGTAGGTGTAGTAGTAGTAGCAGTAGTTGTAGTAGTAGTAGAAGGAATAGTGTTAGAATTACTACTAGTAGTAGTAGTTGTTGTTGTTGTGTTAGTATTGATAGTAGTAGTAGGAGGAGGAGGAGTAACAGTAGTAGCAATTGTACTAGTAGTAGAAGAAGAAGAAGTAGTAGTAGTAGTAGTCGTTGTTGTCGGTGGTGGTGTTGTTGTAGTACTAGTGGTTGTAGTAGTAGCAGTAGAAGTAGTGCAGGTTGGTGTAGGAGTAGTTGCAGGAATGGGAGTTGGCATAGGAGTAGTAGTAATAGTACTAGAAGTAGTGGCAGCAGTAGGTGTAGTAGTAGTAGTAGCAATAACAGTAGCAACAGTAGTAGTAGGAGTAGCGGTAGTAGTATAAATCGTAGTCGTAGTTAAAGTATTAATAGTAGTAGTAGTAGTAGTAAGAGTAGTAGTAGGCGGAGGAGGAGGAGGAGTAGTAGTAGTTGCAGCAGTAACGGAAGTAGAAGTATTGGTTGTAGTAGTAGTTGTCGTAGTTGTAGTTGTAGTAGTAGTAATAGTAGTAGTAGTAGTAGTAATAGTTGGAGTAGTTGGAGTAGGTGTAGTAGTAGTTTTAGGAGGGGTAGAAGTGATAGGAGTTGGAGTAGAAGTTGTAGTAGAAGTAGTTGTAGTTGTAGTTGTAGTTGTAGTTGTAGTAGTAGTTGTTGCAGTAGTGGTAGTACTAGTAGTAGGGGTAGGAGTAGTAGTAGTAGTGGTAGCAGTATTAGTAGTGGTAGTAATAGCAATAGTAGCAATAGTAGTAGTAGTAATAGTGGTAGTGGTGGTAGTAGAATAAATCATAGTCATAGTAGAAGTATTAATAGGAGTAGTAGTAGTAGTAGCAGTAGTAGGAGTAGTGGTAGTAGGAGTAGTAGTAGTAGTACTAGTAGTAGTATTAGAAGTAGTACTAGTAGTAGTAGTAGCAGTAGTAGTAGTAGTAGTAGTACTAGTTGTAATAGTAGTAGTAGTAGTAGGAGGAGGAGGAGTAGCAGTAATTGTTGTTGTTGTTGTTGCTGTTGTTTTTGTTGTTGTAGTAGTGGTAGAAGTAGTTGTGGTAGTAGTAGTTGTTGTTGTTGTTGTTGTTGTCATAGTAGTAGTTGTAGTTGTAGTTGTAGTAGTAGTAATTGGAGTAGTAGTAGTTGTTGTTGTTGTAGTAGTTGGAGTAGGGGTAGTAGTAGTTATAGGAGAGGTAGAAGCAGTAGGAGGTGGATTTGGAATAGTAGTAGCAGTACTAGTAGTTGTAGTTGTAGTAGTAGCAGTACTAGTAGTAGTAGTAGTAGTAGAAGTAGTAGTAGAAGTAGTAGTAGTAGTAGTAGTAGTAGTAGTTGTTGTTGTTGTTGTTGTTGTTGTTGTTGTAGTAGTAGTAGTACTAGTACTAGTACTATAGTAGTACTAGTACTAGTACTAGTAGTAGTACTAGTAGCACTAGTAGTTGTAGTGGTAGTAGTATTATTTGTAGTTGTAGCAGCACCAGTAGCAACAATAGTAGTAGTAGTGGTAGTAGTATAAATCGTAGTAGTTGTAGAAGTAGTAATAGGATCAGTCGCAGGGGTTGTTGTTGTTGTTGTAGAAGTGGTTGCAGTAGTTATAGCAGCAGCAGTAGTAGCAGCTATAGTAGCAGTTGTTGCAGTAGAAGTAGCAGTGGCAGCAACAACAGCAGCGATGGTGGTGGTGGTAGTAGTAGTACTATTACAAGTAATAGTACTAGTCATAGTAGTTGTTGTTGTTGTTGCAGTTGTAGTAGTAGATGAAGTAGTAGCAATAGTTATCGTAGTTGGAGACGTACTAGGGGTAGTAGTAGTAGTAACAACAATGAGGACAATAGTAGTAGTAGTGGTGGTGGTAGTGTAGTAGTAGCTACAACAGTAGTAGCAGTAGTACTCGTAGTGGTAGCAGAAGCAGTAGAAGTAGTAGTCGTATTGGTAGCAGCAATAGTAGCAGTAGTAATAGTTGTAGTAGTTGTCGTACTAGCAGTAGCAGCAGTAGCCATTGTTGTGGCAGCAAAAGTAGCAGTAGTGGTAGTAGTAGCACTAGTAGTTGCGGTAGTAGCGGTAGTAGTAGCAGTAGTAGCAATAGTGGCAGTAGTACTAGTCGTAGTAGTAGTACTAGTGGTGGTGGTGGTGGTAGCAAGAGCAGCAGAAGCAGCAGTACCAGTAGTTGTACTAATAATAGTAGTAGTGGTAGTAGGAGCAGAAGGAGCCGTACTAGCAGTAGTAGTAGTAGTAGTACTAGGAGGAGCAGAATTCCTAGTAGCAGTTGTAGCTACAGGAAAAATAGTAGCAACAGTAACAGGAGATGCAAGATCAGTAGTAGTAGTGCATTATTAGAAGCAGTAGTAGGAGCAACAGTAGCAACAGCAGCAGCAGTTGTAGTAGTAGTAGTAGTAGAAATAGTAGTTGTAGTAGTATTAGTTGTTGTGGTATTAGCAGTAGCAGTCGCTGTTGTAATAGTTGTAGAAGCAGTAGAAGTAGCGGAAGGAGTTGTAGTAGCAGCAGTTGTACTAGTAGGAATGTAGGAATAGTCTTAGTAGTAGTAGTAGTAGAAGTAGTAGTAGTAGTAGTAGCAGTAGGTATAGTAGTAGTAGATGTAGTAGTTATGGTAGTAGCAGAAGTCATAGTAGCAGTAGGAGAAGCAGTAGTAGTTGAATTAGTAGTTGTTGTAGTAGTAGTAGTTGTTGTTGTTGTTGTAGTAGTAGCGGTAGTATTAGTAGTAATAGTAGTAGTTGTTGTTGTTGTTGTAATAGCAGTAGTAGCAGCAGTAGTAGTAATATTTGTGTTTGTGGCTGTAGTAGTAGTAGTAGAGTAGTAGTAGTATTAGTAGTACTAGTTGGATGTGCAACAGTATTGGTAGTAGTAGTAGTGGTAGTAGTAGTATTAGTAACAGTAGTAGCAGCAGTAGCTGTAGTTGTAGTAGTAGCCATAATAGCAGTAGTAAGAGTAGTAACAGTCGTAGTAGTAGTGGTTCCAGTAGTAGGATAAAAAGTAGTAGTGGTAGCAATAGTAGCAGTAGTTGTTGTTGTTGTTGTTGTTGTGGCAGCCGTAGTAGCAGTAGCAATTATAGTAGTAGTAGTTTTAGTAGCTGTATGAGTAGTAGTAGTAGTAGTAGTTGCAATAGTTGTAGAAGCAACAGGAGTTATAGTTGTAGCAATAGTAGCAACAACAAAACCTGTAGTAATAGTAGTGGTAGTTGGCATAGCAGTATAAGTGTTAGTAGTCATAGTAGAGGAAGTAGTTATAGTAGTAGTTATTGTAGAAATAGTAGTCATAGTTGTAGTAGTAGTGGTATTAGTAGTAATAGTAGTAGTAGTATTAGTAGTATTAGTGATAACCGCAGCCATAGTAGTTGTATTAGTAGTAGCTAGAGTTATAGTTGTAGTAGTAGTCGGAGCAGCCGTAGTTGTAGTCGAAGTAGTAGCGGTAGTAGTAATTATACCCATTGTAGTAGCAGAAGTTTTAATAGCAACAGTAGTGGATGTTGTATTACTAGTAGTGGTCGGAGTAGTAGGAGTAGTACCAGTAGCAGTAGGAGTATCATTAATAAAATTAATTGTAGTTATAGTTAGAGCAGGAGTAGTAGTAATTGTAACAATAGGAGTAGAAGAAATAGTAGCAGAGCATCAATAGCTGCAGCAGTAGGAGCAGGAGTAGTTGTAATAGTAGCAATAGTAGTAGTAGGAGCAGTAATATCAGTATTAGTAGTAGTAGTTCTGGTGGTAGTAACCGTAGCACCAGTTGCAGTAGTTGCTGTTGTAGTAGTAGCAGTTGTAGTAGTAATATTAGTTGTAGCAATAGCAGTAGTAATAGTAGTTATAGAAGTAGCAGTACTCGTAAAAATAGGAGAAGTAGTAGTAGTAGTAGCAGTGGCCAGAGCCCAGGAGCCGTAATAGTAGCTGGAGCAATAGCAGTTGTATTAGATGTCATAGTAGTAGTAGTAGTGAAGGTAGTAGTAGCAGAAATTGTAGTAGTGGTAGTAGTAGTAGGGGTAGAAAAAGTAGTTATAGCAGGAGTAGAAGTTGAAGTCGCAATAGTTGCTATTGCGGAATGGGCAGTTTTAGCTATAGTAGTTGTAGTAGCAATAGTAGTAGTAGTTCTAGTGGTAGCAATAATGGCAGTAGTAGCTATAGTCCAAGTAGTAGAAGTAGGAGTAGTAGTTTTATTAGTTGGGGTAGTATTCGTACTAGCAACAATAGCAGTACTAGTAATAGTAACAGTAGTAGTAGTAGCGGCAGTAGCGGTAGTAGTAGTAGTAGTAGAGATAATAGATGTAGTAGTAGTAGTAACAGCCGTAGCAGTTGTAGTAGTAGTTTTAGTAGTAGTAGGAGTAGTAGTTGTAGTAACAGTAGTGGCAGTAGTTGAAGTAGTAGTAGTAGCAGCAGCAGCAGTAGCAGTAGTACTAGTACTCGTACTTGTAGTAGTCGCTACAACCATTGTAGCAGTAGCAACAGTAGTAGTAGTAGTTGTTGTTGTAGTAGTTGTAGTAATTATAGTAGTAGTAGTAGTTGTAGAAGCAGTTGTAGTTGTAGTAGTACCAATAGAAGCAGTAGTAGCAACAGTAAAACTTGTAGTAGTAGTAGTAGTAGCTGTAGCAGTAGTAGTTGCAGTAGTTGTAGTAGAAGTGGTAGTAGTTGTAGTAGTTGTAGTAGAAATAGTAGTCATAGTTTTAGTAGTTGTAGCATTAGTAGTAATAGTAGCAGTAGTGGAAGTAGTATTAGTTATAGCGGCAACAGTAGCAGTAGTAGTAATAGTTGTTGCAACAGTAGTAGTAGTAGAAGTGGTAGTAGTTGTAGTAGTTGTTGTAGAAATAGTAGTCATAGTTTTAGTAGTTGTAGCATTAGTAGTAATAGCAGTAGTAGTGGTAGTAGTATTAGTTATAGCAGCAACAGTAGTAGTAGTAGTAGTAGTATCAGTAGTAGTAGAAGTCGTAGTAGTAGTAGCAATAGTAGTTGTTGTTGTTGTTGTAGTAGTCGTAGCAGTCGTTGTAGTAGTATAAATTATAGCATTAGTAGTAGCAGAAGTAGTAATAGTAATAGTAGTAGCCACTATATTAGTAGTAGTGGTATTAGTGGTAGCAGTAGTAGCAGTAGTAGAAGGAGCATGTGCAGGAATAGTAGGAGTAGCAGTTATTGTTGCAGTAGTAGTAGTAGTTGTAGGAGTAGTAGCAATAGCAGTAGGTGTGTCATTGGTGAACATAATAGTAGTTGTAGTTGTAGCACGAGTAGTAGTAATTGTAGCAGCAGGAGTAGAAGAAATAGTTGGAATAGTAATAATAGTAGAGCAACAACAGTAGTAGTAGTAGCAGCCATAGTTGTGGTAGTAGCTTTAGTAGAAGTAGTTGGAGCAGTAGTAGTAGTATTAGTAGCAACAGCAGCAGCAGTAGTAGCCATAGCACTAGTTGCAGTTGTAGTTATTATAGTAGTAGCAGTTGTAGCAATAATATTTGTTGTAGCAGTAGCAAGAGTTACAGTAGTTATTGTAGTAGTAGTAGCAGCAGTAGTCGCAGCGATAATAGCTATAGCAACAACAGGAGTAGTAGTAGTTGTAGTAGTAGTCGTAGTAGTAGTAAGAAAAGTACTAGTAGTAGAAATTGTAGTAGTAGTAGCAGTAGTAGGGGTAGTAGAGGTAGTAGTAGTAGGAGTAGAAGTTGTAGTAGCAATAGTAGCTGTAGCAACATGGGCAGTTGCAACTATAGTAGTTGTAGTAGTAGTAGCAATAGTCGCAATAGTAATAGTTCTAGCGATAATAGCAATAGTAGCTATAGTAGCAGGAGTAGAAGTAGTACTAGTATGTTTAGTAGTCAGGGTAGTAGTAGTTGTTGCAGTAGCGGCATTAGTAGTAGAAGTAGTAGTAGTCATTATCATAGTAGGAGTCGTAGTAGATGTTTGAGAACTAGTAGTAGTAGCTGTAGCAGTAGTAGTAGCAGCAGTAGTAGCAGTAGTAGTAGCAGCAGTAGTAATAGTAGTAGTAGTGGTAGAAGTAGCAGTAGAAGCAATAGTATTAACAACAACAGAAGTAGTAGAGGAAGTAGTAGTTGTAGCATTAGATGTAGTGGCAGCATTAGTAGCAGTAGCAGAACTAGTAGTAGTAGTAGTAGTAGTAGTAGTAGTAGTAGTAGTAGTAGTAGTAGTAGTAGTAGTAGTAGTAGTAGTAGTAGTAGTAGTAGTAGTAGTAGTAGTAGTAGTAGTAGTAGTAGTGGTAGTAGTGGTAGTGGTAGTAGCAACAGTAGTAGTAGCAATAACAACAATATTAGTGGTTACAGTATTAGTAGTATTAGCAGCAACATCAGCAGTAGTAGGAGGAGCAGCAATAGTAGTATTAGTAGTTGTAGTGCTAAAAGTTATGGTAGTGGTAGTAATAGTGTATGTGTTAGTAGTAGCAGAAGTAGCAGTAGTAATAGCTATAGTAGTAGTAGTAGCAGTAGTAGAATTTGTAGTAGTAGTAGTAGCAGCATAAGTACTTGTCATAGCAGTAGTAGTCATTGTAGTAGTAGTTGTACTATAAGTAATAGTAGTAGTGGTAGCAACAATAGTACTAGTAGGAGTGGCTATTGTAGGAGTAGCAGTAGTAGCAGTAGTGCTAGTAGCGAAAGTTGTAATAAGAGCAGTAGTAATAGTAGTAGTAGTGACAATAGTATGAGTAGTAGCAGTAGCATTGGCAGTAGTAGTAGCAATAATAGTGGTAGTAGTTGTCTGAGTAGTCGAAGTAGTAGTGGAAGTAGTAGTGGGAGTAGTAGTAGCAGTAGTTGTAGTGGGAGTAGTAGTAGAAGCAGTAGTAGAAGCTATAGTAGTAGTAGTAGTAATAGCAGTCTTAGTAGTTGTAGTAGCAGTAGTAGTTACAACGTTAAGTTGCAGCAGTACTAGTTATAGTGGTAGCAGCAATAGTATCAGTAATTGTAGTAGCAGTAGTAGTAGTTATTGTTTAGTAATAGTAGCACTAGTAGCAGTAGTCGTAGTAGTAGCCACAGTAGTAGTAGTACAAGCAATACTATTAGAAGAAGAAGTAGTAGTAGTACTAGTAGTTGCAGTATTCATAGTTGTAGTAGTCGTAGCGAGCAGAAGTAGTAGTAGTAGTACTACTAGTAGTAGTAGTTGTTGAAGCAGCAGTAGTAGTAGTAGCTGTAATACTAGTAGAAATAGTAATAGTAGTACGTGAAGTTGCAAAAGTAGTAGTTGTAATAGCAGTTGCAATAATATTTGCAGTAGTAGTAGTAGTAGAAGTAGTAGTAGTAGTAGTATTGGTAGTAGTAGTTGTTGTTGTTGTAGCAGTAGAAGTAGTAGCAGTATTAGCAGCATCAGTACTAGTAGAAATAGTAGTAGTAGTAGTAGTAGTAGTAGTAGTAGTAGTAGTAGTGGTAGCAGTGGTTGCCGCAATAGTAATAGAAGTAGTTGTAATAGCAATTGTAGTTGTAGTCATGGTTGTAGTAGTATTAGTAGTAGCAGAACTAGTAGTCATAGTAGTAGTAGTAGTAGCAGTAATTGTAGCATTTACAGCATCTGCTGTAGTAGTAGCAGCAACAGAAGTAGCAGCAGCACTTGCTATAGAAGTACCAACAGTAGTATTATTGGTTGTAGTAGAAGTAGTGACAATAGTAGTAGGAGGAAGAAGTTGTAGAACTAGTAGCAATAGTAGTTGTTGCAGCAACGGCAACAAAGCGATAGTAGTAAGAGTACTTATAGTTGTTTTAGTAGTAGTAGTAGAAGTAGTAATAGTAGCAATAGTAGCAGTAGAAGCAGTAATAGTAGTAGTAGTAGTAGTAGTAGTAGCAGCAGCAAGAGTAGCAGAAGTAGTAGAAGAAGTAGCAGTAATATTAGTAGTAGTAGCAGCAGCAGTTCCTGTAGTAGTAGGAGTAGTAGTAGTAGTAGCAGTAGTAGTTGTAGTAGTAGTAGCAGCAGTAGGAACAACAACAACGGCTGTACTAGTACTAGTAGTAGTTGCAGCAGCAATAGTAGTAGAAGTAGTTGTAGTTGTACTTGTAGTTGTTGTAGTATAAGTGGTAGCAGTGGTAGCAAGAGTAGTGGTAGAGGTAGTAGTAGTAGTAGTAGTAGTACTTATTGTTGTTGTAGTTGTAGTAGCAGTTGTAGTCTTAGTAGTAGTAATAGTCGTAGTTGTAATACTAGTAGCAGCAATTGTAGTAGTAGCAGTAGTAGTAGTAGCAGCGGCAACAACAATTGTATTATTAGAGTAGCATTAGTCATAGTAGTAGTTGTGACGGTAGTAGTTGTTGTAGTAATAGTAGTAACTATTGTAGTAGTAGTGGCAGTTGCAGTAGTAGTAGTAGCTTTAGATGTAGTTATTATTATTGTTGTTGTAACAGTAGTAGTAGCTGAAGTAGTAGTAGGAGCAGCAGTAGTAGTAGCTGAAGTAGTAGTTGAAGTAGTAGTAGAAGTCACAGTAGTAGCAAAACATGAAGCAGCTATAGTTGGAGTAGTAGTATCAGGAATCAAAGTAGTAGTAGTCACAGTAGTAGTAGTAGTAACCAAAGTGGTGCGAGTAGCAGTAGTTGTAGTAGCAGAAGTAGTAGTAGTAGGAGAAGTTGTAGTAGTAGTAGGTGCAACAGCAGTAGTAGTAGAAGTTCTAGTTGTAGCAGAAGCAGTAATTATAGCATCTGTAGTAGTAGTAGTGGTAGTAGCAGTAGCACTAGCGGCAATACTTATAGTAGTAGTAGTTGTTGTTGTAGTAGCAGTAGTAGTAGCAATCTTAGTAGTTGGAGAAGTACTAGTAGTTGTTGTTGTTGTAGTTGTAGTAGAAGTTGTAGTTATAGCACAAGTTGCATTAGTGATTGTAGCTGGAGTGCTAGCAGCAGTCGCAGTAATAGTAGTAGCAGCAGAAGTAGTAGCGAAAGTAGTACTTGTAGTAGTTGTAGCAGTCATAGCATCAGTAGTTGTAGTAGATGTAGTAGCAGAAGTCATAGTGGTAGTAGCAGTTGAAGTAGTAGTAATAGTTGGAGTAGTAGCAGTAGTTGAAGCAGTAGTTGTATTAGTAGGAGTAACAACAGTTTTAATAGTTGTAGTAGTTGAAGTATCAGTAGTACTAGTTGAGGTAGTAGTAGTTGCACGAGTAGTTGCAGCAGTTGTGTTAGTACAAGGAGTAGTGGCAGTTGTTATCATAGTAGCAGTACTAGTTGTAGTTGGAGTGATATTAGTAAAAGTTGTTGTAGCAGTAGTCATAGTAGTAGCAAAAGCAACAGTAGCCGAAGTAGTTGGAGTGGAAGTAGTAGCAGTAGTTTTAGTAGTTAGGGTAGCAGTCGCAGAAGTTGTAGCAGCAATAGTAGTAGAAGTAGTAGTAGCTATAGTAGTATCATCAGTAGGAGAAGTAGAAGTAGCAACAATAATAGTAGTAGTAGTTATGGCGGTAGTAGTGGTAGTAGCAGTTGTGGTAGCAATAGCAGCAAAAGCAATGGCAGTAATAGTGGTAGAAGTAGTAGGAGAAGTAGTAGTGGTAGCAATAGATGTAGTGGTAGTTGTAGTCGTAGCAGTAGTAATTGTTGTAGTGGCAGTAGAAATAGTAGTAGGAGCAATAATGTTACTCATAGTAGTAGTAATAGTAGAAGTAGGATTTGTAGTTGCAATAGTAGTAGTAGTGGTTGTAGTAGTAGGAGCAGTAGTTGTTGTTGTTGTAGTTGTAGTAGTAGTAGTAGTAGTAGTAGTAGTAGTGGTAGTAGCAATAGAAGTAAAAATAGTAGTAGTAGTAGTAGTAGTAGTGTTGTTGTAGTAGTAGTAGTAGTAGCAGAAGTGGTAGTCGTTGTTGCTATACTTGTAGTAGTAGTCGAAGTAGTAGTTGCAGTTGTATCTGCAACAGGAGCAACATTAGTAGCAATAGTCATTGTCGCTTTTGTTGTAGTAGTATTCGAAATAGTAGTTGTAGTAGTATCTGTAGTAGTAGTACTAGTAGTAGTAGCTGTAGCAGTAGTAGTGGCAATTGTAGTAGTAGCTATAGCAGCTGTAGTAGTATTTGTTCTAGGAGCAGAATCAATAATACCAGTAGCTGTAGTTGTTGTAGTAGTAGTAGCAATAGTAATTATAGTAGTTGTAGTAGTAGTAGTACTAGCAGTCGCAGTCATAGTATTAGTAATAGTAGCTGTATAGTAGTAAAAGTAGTAGCAGTAGTTGAAGTCATTGTAGCAGTAGCGGTAGTAGTAGTAATAGTAGTAGTAGTAATAGCAATACTTGTAGCAGTAGTAGTAGTAGTAGTAATAGTAGTAGTAGTAGTAGCAATACTAGTAGCATAAGTAGTAGTAGTTGGAAAACAAGTAGTAGTAGCAATAGTAGTAGTAGTAGGAGAAGTAGTTGTAGTAGTGGCAGTAGGAGTAGTACAAGTTGTAGTAGTAGAAGTAGTAATAATAGTAGTAGTAGTTGTTGCAGTAGTACTATTCGTAGTAGTAGCTGTAGTAGTCGTAGTAGCCATAGTAGTTGTACTAATAGTAGTAGTAGAAGCAATAGTAGCTGCAGTAGTACTAGTAGTAGAGTAGTAGCTGAAGTAGCTGTAGTAGCTGCTATAGTAGTAGTAGTAGATGTAGTAGCAGTAGTCACTATTGTAACAATCGTAGTTGTTGTTGTACTCGTAGTAGTAGCTGTGATAGCCGCAGAAGTAGTAGTCGCAGCAGTAGTCGCTGTAGTAACAACATCATAAGTATTAGCCGTAGTAGCAACAGTAGTATTAGAAGTAATAGTAGTGGTAGTAGGAGCAACAACAGTAGCAGCAGCAGTAGTACTAGTAGTAGTTGTAGTAGTTGTCGTAGTAGTATTTGTAGTAGTAATAGTAGTAGTAGTAGTTGTAGTAGTAGTATTTGTAGTAGTAATAGTAGTAGTAGTAGTAGCAGCAATAGTAGTAGTAGTTGTAGCAGCAGCAGCAATAGTAATAGCAGTAGTACTACCAGAAGTAGTGGTTGTTATAGTAGTAGTAGTAGCAGCAACAGTAGCAGTAGTATTATTATTATTATTATTATTATTATTATTATTATTATTATTAGTAGTAGTAGTAGGAGGAGGAGAAGTCGTAGTTGTAGTAGTAGTATTAGCTACAATAGCAGTAGCAGCAGCAGTAGTCCTAGTAGAATTAATATTAGTAGTGGACGCAGCAACTGTAGAAGCAGCAGCAACAATAGTGGAAGTAGTATCAATAGTAGCAGTAGTAGCAGATGCAGCATTAGTGCAAGAAGTAGCAGTAGTAGCAGATGCAGCATTAGTGCAAGAAGTAGCAGTAGTAGCAGTAGTAGTAGTAGTAGTAGCAATAGTGGTGGTGGTAGCAGTAGTAAAGGCAGAAGTAGCAGTTATAGTAGCGATAGTTGCAGCAATAGCAATAGTAGTTATTGTTGTGGCTATAGCCGTAGGAGCAGTAATAGCAGTAGTAGAAGCAATAGTTGTGGCAGTTCCTGGAGTAGCAATAGTTGAAGCGATAGAAGTAGTAGTAGTAGTAGCAGTAGTAGTGAGAATTTTAGTCGTAGTAGTGGTAGTAGACTTAGTAGTAGTAGTAGTAGTAGTAGTAGTAGTAATAGTAGTAGTAGTAGTAGTAGTAATAGTAGTAGTACTAGTAGTACTAACACTGGTAGTAGTAGTAGCCTCAATAGTAGTAGTAGTTGTTGTTGTTGTTGTTGTGGTAACAGTAATAATAGTAGTTGTACAAGCATTAGTAGTAGCAGAAGAAGTAGTAGTAGTAGATGTAGCAGCCGCTGAAGTAGTAATAGTAGTAGTAGTAGCAGCTGAAGTAGCAGTAGTAGTAGTTGCAGCAATAGCATCAGTAGTAGTAGTAATAGTTGTTGTTAATATAGTAGTAGCAGTAAGAGTAGTCATAGTAGTCATAGTAGTAGTAGTACCAATAATATTAGTAGTTGTCGTACTTGTAGCAGCAGTAGTAGTTGTAGCAGTAGTATTAATAATAGCAGAAGCCATCATAGAGGTTGTAATTATAGTTGTACTAGAAGTAGTAGTAGTAGCAGAAGTTGTAGTTGTAGAAGTAGTAGCTGTAGGAGCAGCAGCTCTAGTAGTAGTAGTAGTAATAGCGGTAATAGTAGTAGTAGTAATACCCATGTAGCAGTAGTAGTAGTTGTTGTTGTAGTCGCAGCAGCTATAGTAGTAGTAGTTGTGGTAGTGCTAGACGCAGAAACAATTATGGTAATAACAACTGAAGTTATTGTAGTAGCAGCTGTTATTGTCATAGTAGAAGTATTAGTAGAATTAATAGTACGAGAGATAGCAGTTATAGCAATAGTAGAAGTAGTCGCAGTAGTAGTAGTAGTAGTAGCAGTAGTAGTAGTAGTAGAAGTCATTGTAGCATCAGCAGTAGTCATAGTAGCAGTGGTTGTAAGAGAAGTAATAGTAGTTGTAGTAGTACTAGTAGTAGTAGGTGAAATTACATTAGTAGCAATAGTAGTAGTAGTAGTAGCAGCAGTAAGAGTGGTATTAGTAATAGTAATAGTTGTATTAGAAGTAGCAGCAATAGCAGTAGTAGTAGTAGTAGCAGAGGTAGTTGTAGTAGTTCCTATTGTGGTATTGGTAGTTGCAGTAGTAGTGGTAGTAATAATCATAATAGTAGTAGTAGCAGGAGTAGTAGTAGTACTAGGAGTAGTAGTAGTAGTTGTTGTAGTAGAAGTAGTGGTAGTAGTAGTAGGAGTAGTAGTAGTTGTTCTAGTAGTAGCAGTAGTAGTAGTATTTGTATCAGTAGTACTAGTAGTAGTGGTAGCAGCAGCAGTAGTAGTAGAAGTAGTAGTTGTTGTAGTAGTAGTAGTAGTAGGTGTTGCAGTAGTAATAGTAGTTTTCACTGTGGCTATAGTAGTAGTAGTTGTTGTTGTGAGTCATACTAGTAGCAATAGCAGGAGTGGTAGTAATAATTGGAGTAGTAGTTGTAGTAGCAAAACCAGCAAAAGGAGTAGCAGTAGTGGCAGTAGCAGTAGTAGTAGTAGTAGTATTAGCAGCAGCAGGAGTAGTAGTAGGAGTAGTAATAATAGTAGCTGTAGTAGTTGTAGTAGTAGTAGTAGTAGTAGTAGTAGTAGTAGTTGTTGTTGTTGTTGTTGTTGTAGTAGTAGTAGTAGTAATCACAGTGGTAGTGGTAGTAGTAGTTGTACTTGTAGCAGTAGCTGTGGTTGTAGAAGTAGCCCTATCGGTAGCAGCAGTTGTAGTAGTAGTAATAGCTGAAGCAACAGTAGTAGTCATTGTAAGAGCAGTAGCAATAGTAGTTACACTTGTAGTAACAATAGTCGCAGCAACTGTAGTTGTAGTAGAACTAGTAGTAGCAGCAACAACAGCAATAGTTGTCGAAATAGTAGTTGTAGTGATAGTACTAGTAACAATAGTCGTTGCAGCTATTATGGTATTAATAGTCGAAGTAGTAGTAGTTGTTGTACTTGTAGCAGCAACAGTAGTAGTAGTGGCAGAAGCCGTAGGAGTTGTGCTAGCAGTGGTTGTTGTAGAAGCAGTTATAGCAGCAGAATCGATTGTATTAGTAGCATTAGTAACTGTAGTAGTAGTAGTAGTAATAATAATAGTTGTTGCAGTAGTAGTCGTAGTCGTAGTAGTGGTAACAGTAGCAGTCGTAGTAGCAGAAGTTGTTGCAGTATTTGTAGTTGTTGTAGTAGAAGCCATAGTAATGGTAATAGTGGTAGTACTAGTTGTAACAGTTCTAGTAGCAGAAGTAGTAGTAGTAGGAAAAGAAGTAGTTGTAGCAATAGCAGTAGTAGCAACATTAGTAGCAATAGTAGAATTAGTAGCAGTAGCCATAGTAGTAGCAGTAGTTGCATTATTACTAGTAGTAGTAGTTGTTATTGTTGTTGTAGTATTAGTTGTAGTAGTTGCAGTAGTATCAGTAGTAGCAGTAGTTGTTGTAGCAGTTGTTGTAGTAGTAGCAGCAATATAAGTAGAAGTAGTAGTAGTCAAAGCAGTAGTAATAGTAGTAGTAGTAGTTGCGGTGGTAGTAGCAATAGTGTTAGTAGCAGTTGTAGTAGTCATAGTAATAGCAGGAGTAGTGATAGTAGTAGCGACAAAAGTTGTATTTGCAGTGGCAGTTGGAGTAGTTGTAGTAGCAGCAATCGTTATCGTAGTATAGAAGTAATATTAGTAGTAGTAGTAGCAGTAGTAGTCGTTGTTTGAGAACTAGTAGTAGTAGTTGCAATAGTAGCAGGCAGAGAAGTAGGACCAGTAGAGCAGATGTAGCAGCAGTAGAAGTAGTACTAGTAGTATTAGTAGTAGTAGTAGCAATAGTAGTAGTTGTAGTAGTAGTTGTGGTAGCACGAGTCGTAGTAGTAGGAGAGGTAGTAGTACCTGTTATTGTTGGAAAAGTAGTAGCAGTAGTTGTTCTAGAAGCAGTAGAAGTATAGTTATGGTGGTAGTAGTAGTAGTGGTAGAAGTAGTCGGAGATGTACTAGTAGTAGAATTAGTAGAAGTAGCAGTAGTAGCAACTACAACAGCAGTTGTAGTAGTAGTTGTTAATGTTGTTGTTGTTCTAGTAGTGGAGTGGCAGTAGTAGTATTGATAGTCGCAATAGTAGTAGCAGTAGTGGCATTAGTAGTAGCCGTTATAGTACTAGTAGGAGTAGTAGCAGCAATTTTAGTAGCAATAGTAGTAGAAGTAGAAGTAGTAGCTGTAGTAGTAGCAAAAGTAGTAGTAGTAGAGGAAGTATTAGTAGCAATAGTAGTAGTAGCAGTAGATGTAGTTGTAGTGATAGAAGGAGCAATACCAGAAGTACTAGTAGAAGAAGTTGTAGCAGCAACAATAGTAGTAGCAGTAGCAGTAGTAGTAGTTATTGTAGTAATAGTAGTAGTAGCCATAGTAGATGTAGTTGTATTAGTTGCAGTAGAAGTACCAGTAGCTAGAGCACTAGTGGCAAAAGTAGTATTACTGGTAGTAGCAGCAGCAGCAGCAGTAGTAGTAGTAGTAGCAATATTAATCGTAGTAGTAGTAGTAGTAGCAGTAGTACTAGTAGCAATAGTAGTAGAAGTAGTAGTAGTAGCAGCTGCACCAATAGTAGTAGTAGTAGCAGAAGTAGTAACAGAAATAGTACGTGTAGTACTAGTAGAAGTAGTAGTCGAAGCCATAGCAGTAGTAGCAGTAGGAGTAGTAGCAGCAGCAACAATAGTAGTTATAGCAGCAGCAGAAGCAGCTGTGCTAGTAGAAGTAGTATTGGTAGAAGTAGCAGGAGTCATAGTAACAGTTCTAGCAGCAACTGCAGCAACAGCAGTAGTATTATTAGGAGTAGTAGCTATAGCAACAGCAGTAGTTTTAGTAGCTGGAGTATTAGCAGTCGCAGTAGCTGTAGCAATAGTAGTTGTAGTAACAGCAGTAGTAGTAGCTGTAGTAGTAGTCATTGTAGCAAGAGCAGTAGAAGTAGTTATAGAAGCAGTAAAAGTCATAGTAGCATTAGCAGCAGTAGTAGCAACAATAGTAGTAGTAGTGTTGCTAGCAGTAGTAGTTGTTGTTGTAATAGTAATAGTAGCAGTAGAAATAGTAATAGGAGGAGGAGGAGGAGAAGTTGTTGTAGTAGTGGTGGTAGTAGTAGTAGTAGTAGTAGCAGTAGTTGTAGTAGTAGTAGAAGAAGAAGCAGTAGTTGTAGTACGTGTGATAGTAGTAGTAGCAGTAGTAGTCGATGTCGTAGTAGCTGCAGTAATAGTAGCAGTAGTAGTTGTAGGAGTAGTAGTAGTAGTAGTAGTAGTAGCTGTAGTAGCAGTAGCAATAATAGTAGTAGTAGTAGCAAAACTAGCAGCTGTCATCGTAGAAGCAGCAGCAGCAGTAGCAATGACAATTGTAGCATTATTAGTAGCACGAGTAGAATTATTAGTAATAATAGTGGTAGCAGCAGCAGCAGCAGCAGTTGCAATAGTAGTAGTAGTAGTAGTAAAAGTAGTGGTAGCTGCAGCAGTAGTTGTAGTAGTAGCAATAGAAGTAGTAGTAGTAGTAACAGTAGAAGTAACAGTAGTAGTAGTAGTTGCAGCAGCAGCAGCAGTAGTAGTAAATGTTGTTGTTATTGTTGTAGTAGTAATAGTAGGAATAGCAGCAGCAGCAGTAGTATAGTTGCAGTAGTTGTAGTAGTAGCAGCACAGTAGTAGTATTAGTAGGAGTGGTGGTAGTAGTAGCTGTAGGAATAGTAGCAGTATTAGGAGTAGCGGCCGTACTAGTAGTAGTAGTAATAGTAGTTGCACCAACAGTAGTAGCAGAAGCAGTAGTAGTAGTCTTGCTTATAGTAGTAGTAGTAGTTGTTGTTTTAGTACGAACAACAATAGCAATAGTAGCAGTAGTAGTAGCAGTAGTAGTAGCAGTAGTAGTAGTAGCAGCAGCAGCAGCAGCAGTAGTAGTAGTAGTAGTAGTAGTAGTAGTAGTAGTAGTAAAAGAAGAAGAACTAGAAGCAGCCTCAGCAGCAGCGGTAGTAGTTAGAAGAATAATAGTAGTTGTACAAGCAGTCATAGTAATAGTAGAAGTAGCAGCAGCAGCAGCAGTAGTAGTAGCAGTTGTAGTAGCAGAAGCAACAGAAGTTGTAGTAGTTGTAGCCTCAGCAACAATAACACCAGTAGTAGCAGTACTACTAGTAGTCGTTGAAATAGGTGTTGTTGTAGTAGTAGTATTAGTAATCGTAGTAATTGTAGTCATAGTAGTAGTAGTAGCAATAATAATATTAGTAGTAGTAATAGTAGTGGTAGCAGTAGTAGTAGTAGAAATAGTAGTAGCAGTATTAGCAATAGAAGCAGTAGCAGTAGGAGCAGCAGCAACAATAGTAGCTGTAATAGTAACAGCGGTAGCGGTAGTAGTAGTAGTACCCATTGTAGCAGTTGTAGTAGTAGCAACATTTGCAGTAATAGTGTTGGCAATAGTAGTACTAGTAGATGTAGCAGTGACAGCAGCAACAGTTGTAGCAATAGTAGAAGTAGTAGCTGTAGCAGTAGTCATAGTATCAGTGGTAGTAGGAGAAGTTATAGTAGTCGAGATTGTAGTACTAGCAGAAGTGGGAGAAGTAGTGGCAATAGTAGTATAGTAGTAGCAGTAATAGTAGTAGAAGAAGTAGTTATAGTGGTAGTAGTGGTAAAAGTAGTTATAGTAGTGGTGGTGGTAGTAGTAGTAGCAGTTGCATTAGTAGGAGAAATAGCAGCAGCCGCAGCACTAGTAGTACCAGTAGTAGTAGTGGTTTTAGTAATAGTAATAGTTGTCGTAGCAGTAACAGAAGTAGTATTAGTAGTAGTAGTAGTAGTTGCAGTTGTGGTACTAGTAGTTTCAGTAGTAGTAGTAGAAATAGTAGTGGTAGTAGTAATCGTAGTAGTAGGAGTAGTAGTTGTAGTAGTAATAGTATGAGAAGTAGTAGTAGTAGTAGTAGTAGTCGTAGTTGTTGTTGTAGTAGTAGTAGTAGTAGCAGTAGTATTGGTAGCAATAGTAGTAGTAGTAGTAGTAGAAGTTCAAGAAGTAGTAGTAGTAGTAGTTGAAGCAGCAGTAGTAGTTGCAGCAGTAGCAGTAGTTGTAATAGTAATAGTAGCAGTAGTAGTAGTGGTAGTAGTGGTAGTAGTAGTAGTAGTAGTAGTAGTAGTAGTAATAGTAGTAGTAGTAGTAGTAGCAGTAGCAGTAGTAGTAGCAGTAGTAGTAGCAGCAGCAGCAGTAGTAGCAGTAGTAGTAGTAGTAGCAGTAGCAGTAGTAGTAGCAGTAGTAGTAGCAGCAGCAGTAGTAGTAGCAGCAGCAGTAGTAGTAGTATTAGTAGTAGTCGTAGTAGTAGTAGTAGAATTGGTAGTAGTAGTAGCAATTATGAAAGTAGTAGTAGTAGTAGTAGCAATAGAAGCTATAGTAGTAGGAGCAGCAGCAATAGTACTAGTAATAGCGGTGGTAGTTGTAGTAATAGTATCCGTTGTAGTAGTATTAGCAGTTGTAGAAGTAGTAGCAATAGCAGCAGTAATAACAGTAGCAGTAGTAGCACTAGTAGCTATAGCAGTAAGAGCTACTGTAGTCGTAGCAATTGTAGAAGTAGTTGGAGCAGTAGAAGTAATAGTAGAAGTAGTAGTAGCAGTAGCAGTAGTC
>RXID01016105.1:7500-11146 GCA_005019695.1 Trichopus zeylanicus subsp. travancoricus | reverse complement strand
TACTACTACTACTACCACCACTACCACTACTACTACTACTACTACTACTACTACTACTACTACTACTACTATTACCACTACTCCTCCTCCTACTACTACTACTATCATTGCTACTACTACTACTACTACTACAAGTACTACTACGACTACCACTGCGGTTATAACAACCAATACTAGTATTACTATTGCTACCACAACTACTACTGCTACTTCTTCTACTATTACAACTACTACTTCTCTTACTCCTAGTACTACTACTCCTACTCCTACTACAACAACTACTACTCCTGCTCCTACTACTACAACTACAACAACAACTACTACTCTACTAGTGCAACTACTACTACAAGTACTCCTACCACAACTACTACTATTACTACTACTACGACTATTAATACTACTATTACTACTACTACTACTACTACTACTATTGATACTACTACTGAAACTACTATAACTACTACTCCTAGTACTACTGCTGCTGCTGCTGCTATGGCTACTACTACTACTGCTATTGCTACTACTCGTACTCCTACTACTACTATTGCACCTACTACTACAACTTCTTCAGCTACTATAACTGCTAGTGCTCCTACTACTATTGCAACTACAACTACTCCTACTCGTACTACTAATACTACAACTACTACTCCTACTCCTACTACTAGTACTACTACTCCTAGTACTAATACTCCTACTCTTTCTTCAGCGACTACTACTATCTGTATTACTACTACTACTACTATAATAACTACTACTTCTACTACTGCAGCTGGTGTAGCGCTTGGTACTACAACTGCAATTGCAACTATTGTTGCAGCTTCCGTTGCTGTTGCTGCGACTTTTGCTACTACTAATACTACTACTGCTACTACTGCTGCTGCTGTTGCTACTACTACAACAATTACTACTATAACAATAATAACTACTACTACTACTATTACTACAACTATTACGACTACTTCTTCTACTTCTACTACTACAACTACTACTACTACTACTTCTACTACTACTACAACAACAACAACAACAACTACTACTACTACTTGTACTACTACTACGAGTACTACTACTGCTGCTACTATTACTATGACTACTATTGCTAATACTACTACTACAACTACTACACCTACAACTACAACTACTGATACTACTACTACAACTATTACTACTACCTCTACTACTACTGCTGCTACTAATATCTTTATTCCTAGTCCTAGTACTGCTACTACTACTAATTCTACTACTGCAAATGCTATTACTACTAGGGGGACTACTCCTACAACTGCTACTTCTGCTACTCCTACAACAACTGCTACTATTGCTACTGCTACCATTACGGGTATAGCCCCTGCTGCTATAACTTCTCCTGCTACTACTGACACTACAGATATAGCCCCTGCTACTACTCTTCTAGCACTACTACTACTAGAACTACTACTACTTCTAATATTGCTAGTACTTCTACAATTGCCACAATTGCTGCTACTCTTACTACTTTAGCTACTAGTAGTACTGCTGCTACTACTGCTGCTGCTGCCGCTGCTACTACAATTATTTCTACTTCTACAACTAGTACTATTGCTACAACCGGTACTACTACTCCTAATAGTACCGAAATTACTACTACTACTACTATTACAGCTCCTACAACTACTTCTTCTATTGCTACTACTGCTGCTACTGCTGCTGCTGCTGCTGCTGCTACTACTACTACTTCTACTACTACGACTAATATTACTGCTCCTACTACAACTCTGACTGCTACTGCACCAATTACTAATACAACTACTACAACAACAACGATTACAACTACGACTAGTAGTACTACTACTATTGTTGTTGTTCTTACTGCTACTACTACTACTACTACTGTTGCTGTTGCTACAGTTGCTGCTACTACAACTGCAACTACTACTGCTGCTGCTACAACTGCTACTACTATTGCTGCTACTTCTACTACCACTACTTCCACTGCTACTACTACTATTTCTTGTACAACTACTACTATTCCTGTTACACCTACTACTACTACTATTGCTACTACTACTACTACTACTACTACTACCACTACTATTGTTACTACTAAAACTACTGCTATTATTACTGTTGTTACTACTACAACTACTATTACAACAACTATTAATAGCACTGCAACTACTGCTACTATTGCCACTACTACACCAACTTCTCCAACTTCTGCTACTACTACTACTACTACCACTAACAACACTACTGCTGCTGCTTCTGCTGCTGCTTGTAGGACATCTATTACTACTAATACTGCTACGGCTACTATTATTGTTACTGCAAATACTTCTACTGCTATTACCATCACTACTATGACTACTACTGCTACCACTAATACTGTTGTTGTTGCTATAGCCACTACGACTACTCCTCCAACTAATACTACTACTGCTGCAGCTATTGCTACTATGACTCCTGATACTTCTACTAATACTACTACGGCTGCTACTACTATTACTTCTATTGCTGCTACTGCTAGTACTACTGCCGCTACTACAGCTACTGCATCTACTACAAGTTCTACCAGTACTACTGCAACTACTTCTGCTACTACTACTACTACTACTAATGCTGCTGCTACTACTACTTCTGCTACTACTGCTGCTGCTACTACTACTTCTGCTACTACTGCTGCTACTAACACTACAACTACTACTATGACTACGACTGTTGCCACTACTACTACTACAAATACAACTATTACTGCTACTACTGTTGTTGCTGCTAGTAATACTACCACTTCCATTGCTACTTCCACTACTGCTGCTACTACTACTACTTCTACTGCTACTAATACTACTACTGCTACAGATACTGCTACTATTACTACTATTACTACTGCTACTACTACTATTACTACTATTACTCTGCTGTTGCTGCCACTACTGCTACTACTTTTACTACTACCGCTACTCTCCTACTAGTATCACAACTACTACCATGGCGACTAATACTACAACCACTACTTCTGCCATAACATCTACTGCTATTGTTGTTGTTGCTACAACAACAACTGCTTCTACTCGTACTACTACCACAACTACCACTACTACTGCTACAACTAAAACTACTCATACTACTGCTACTATTACTACTACTCCTGTTGCTACTGCTCCTACTACTGCTACTACTACTACTACTTTTGTAAGTACCACTATTAGTCCTACTACTACTTCTACTACCGTTATTGCTACTTTTGCAACTTCTTCTATTGCTACTGATACTACTACTCCTATGACAAATATTACTTCTACTACTCCTACTTCTCCTACTCCTCCTACAACAACAACTACTACTACTCCTACTGCTACTACTAGTACTACTACTGCTGTTGCTGCTACAACAACAACAACAACTACAACTACAACTACAACTATTACAACTGCAACTAGTACTACAATTATTTTTAATGCTGCTGCTACTACAGCTACTACTACTAATACTTCTACTACTACTACTACCACTGCAACTAAAACTAATACAGCAGCTGCTGCTGTTACTCCTACTACTACGTCTACTACTACTATCACTACTGCTACTACTCCCACTTCTACAACAACAAAGACTATTGGTAATACTACTACTCCTACTACTGCTGCAACTACAACTGCAACTA
>RXID01016105.1:0-2500 GCA_005019695.1 Trichopus zeylanicus subsp. travancoricus | reverse complement strand
CTACTACTACTATTGCAACCCTATTACTACTACTACTAGCCTACTACTACTATGACTACCTAGGCTGCTGCAGCACTTGCTACTACTACTACTACTACTACTACAACAACTACTAATACTAAAACTACTAATACAAGCACAATAATAACAATTACGACTAGTACTTCTATTACAACAACAACACCTACTGTTACTTCTACTCCTACTACTACTACTGCTACTACAAGTACGACCACCACCACTACTATTATTACTACTACTACTGCAACTACCACTACTTCTACTTCTACTACCACAACTCTTACTACTTCTACTTCTACCCCAACTATACTACTATTATTTCTACTACTACTACTACTACTACTACTACTACTACTACTACTACTACTACTACTACTACTACTACTACTATTACTGCTACTACTACAACTACTATTACTACTAATACTACTATTACTACAACAACTACTACAACTACTAGAACTACCACTTCTGCGACTTCTATTATTACCACTACCACTACTACTACTACTGCTATTACTCCTACTATTGATGCTACTACTACTTCTACTACTACTAGTACTACTACTCCTTCTACTACAACTACTATGACTAGTACTACTACTACTAGCTCTACAACTAAAACTACTACTACTACTTCTACACTTGTACTACAACTACTACTGCTGACACTACTAGTAATACAAATAACTACTACTATTAGTACTACTCATCCTACCACATCTATGACTACTACTACTACAACAACTACTCCTACTATTACAGCAATAACTCCTTCTATTACTACTACTATTATTAATGCTGCAACTACTACTTCTACTAGTGCCACTACCATTAGTACAACTACTACCACTTGTACTACTACTATGGCTACCACTGCTAGTACACCTTCTGCTACTACTACCACTACCATTAATACAACTACTATCAGTACTACTACTATAATTACCATTGGTACTACTACTACTACTATTACTACTGCTACATTGACTATTACCACTACTACTGCTACTTCTACTATGATTACTACTACTATTGGTACTACTTTGACTACTACTACTGCTGTTGCTGCTGCTGCTACTTTTACTCTGATTACTACTACTCCTACTCTTACTATTATTATTATTACTACTATTACTGCTACTGCTGCTATTACTACTACTGCAACTATTACTACTACTACTGCTATTACTACTACTGCAACTATTACTACTACTACTGCTACTACCTCGATTGCAACTCCTAGTCCTACTAGAACTACTACTACAATTACTGCTGCTACAGCGACTACTACTCCTACTATTACTATTACTACTACTACTCCTCCTGCTACTTCTACATCTATTATTAATACTACAACTTTGATTGCCACTCCTACTACAACTACAACCACTACTACTACTACTACGTCAACCACTACTACTACAACTACTCCAAATACTACTCCTACTACTAAGGCTACTACAACTTCAACCACTCCTACTACTGCTATTGCTATTACTACTACTACTACTACTACTACTATAACTACTACTGCTACTAGTACTACTTCTACTTCTACTACTATTTCTATGGCTCCTGATTATACAACTACAACAACTACTGCTGCTACTGCTACTACTACTACTATGGGTACTACTAGTACCACTACTTCTATTACTGCAGCTACGACAACTACAGCTACAGCTACTACAACTACAACTCCAACTACTACTACTCATGTTAGTACTACTACTACTATGACTAGTACTACTGCTGCAATAACTACTATTAGTACAAATTCTACAACTACTACAGCACCTCCTACTTCTACTACAATTACTACCACTACTAAAATTAATACTACTACTACTACTATTACTACTACTACTAGTACAACAACTACTACTGCTACAACAAATATAACAACTATTGCTGCTACTACTTCTTATAATATAGCTATCACTACTACTACTAACACTACTGCTATTACAAAAACTACTACAACTTCTAATACTACTACTACTACTTATGCTACTAGGACTCCTACTCTTACGGCTGCTGCTACTACTACTTCTTCTGCTACTCCTCCTACGACTTTGACTACTACTACTACTACTTATACTATGACTACTGCTTCTACTTCCACCCCTGCAGCTACTAGTGGTCCTACAACTACTAATACTTCTACTACCACTTCTGGTGCAACCATTGCAAGTACTACTACTACTTCAATGACTTCTACCACTACTACTACCACTGTGGTTACTACTGCTGTTGATGCTACTCCTGCTACTACTACTACTACTACTACTACTACTATTACTACTACTACTACTACTAATGATACTATTACTACTTCTTCTTCAACTTCTACTACTACTGCTACTATAATACTACTACTACTACTACTACTGCTACTACAATACTACTACTACAACTTTTATTTTTGGTACTACTACTACTCCTACAACTTCTTCTATTATGACTAATACTAATA
>RXID01016103.1:0-11445 GCA_005019695.1 Trichopus zeylanicus subsp. travancoricus | reverse complement strand
ACCAATACTGCTATCTCAACTTCTACTACTACTACTACTAGTACTCGTTCAACTTCCACTACTACTGCTAACACTACTACAACGACTACTATTGCTACTACTACTACTACTACTGCTGCTGCTCCTACTACTACTTCTACCACTGCTTACGACTGCTGCTACTACTACTACTTTTACCACTGCTTACGACTGCTACTATTACTACTACTACTACTACTACCACTACTATTACTTCTACTATTCTTGCTACTACTGCTGCTACTACGACTACTACTACAACTACTATTATTACTTCTCCAACATATACTACTACTACTAGTACAACTATAGCTACTACTATCACTTCTGCTACTGCTACTGCTACTGCGACAATGACTACTACTACTGCTGCTGCTGCTACTATTACTGCTACTACTGCTACTACTATTACTTCCACTAGTGTTAGAGCTACTATTACCATGACTCCTATTGCAACTTGCACTACTTTTACTAGTACTACTATTACTAATAAGACTACTACTAGTACAACTGCAACTACTGCTATAGTAGTACAACTAATACAATAGCTACTATGGCTAAAACTACTACTGTTACTACTACTGTTCCTGCTACTACTTCTACTACTATTACTACTACTACTACTACTGCAATTACTACTACAACTGCTATCACTCATACCATTGCTAATACTACTACCACTGGTATTACGACTACTACTGATACTAATACTGTGAATGCTAGGATAGCTACTACAACTACTTGTACTACTACTATTACTACCACTACTGCTACTACTGCTGCTACTTCTACTCCTGCTGCTACTACCATTGCAATTGCTATAACAACAACAACTACTACTACTACCACTATTACTAATGCTAGATAGCTACTACAGTTACCACTGCTACCGCTACTGCTACAACTAATACTACTATTACTGCTACTACTACTGCTGCTGCTGCTGCTGCTGCTTGTACTGCTACTACTGCTACTGCTACTGCTACTACAACTACAACTATTGCTACTTCTATTGCTATCGCTACTGCTACTACTTCTCATACTATTATTACTACTGTCACTACAACTACTGCTACAACTACTGCTTCTACTACAACTACAATAACTAGTACTACTTCTTTTGTTGCTATGACTACAACTGCTTCTGCCACTACTACTACTACTACTATTACTACGGCTATTACTACTACTACTATAGCTACTACTACCACTAGTTTTGCTACTTCTCCTACTACTATTGATACTACTACTACTTCAACTTCTATAACAGCTACTGTTATGGCTACTACTTCAGTACTACTATTCCTGCAACTACTCATGCTACTGCCACTACTATTCTACAACTACTACTCCCACTACTACTACTGCTCCTACCACTACTACTGCCGCTACCACTACTACTGCTACTACTGCTACTACTACTACTACTACTACTCCCCCTCATCCTACGACTACTACAACCACTACTGCTACCACTAATACTCCTACTACTGCTTCTACTATTACTACTTCCACTACTGCTACTACTATTGCTCGTACTATTACTTCTACGACTATTACTACTACTACTGCTCCTACGATTACTTCTACTGCTACTACTGCTGCTGTTGTTGCTGCTACTACTACTACTACTACTATTACAACTGCTACTACTACTCGAACTTCTATTACTATTACTACTGCTACTATAGCTATTGCTACTACTACCACTGCTACTGCTATCACTACTATTTCTCCTACTACAAGTACTACAACCAATACTGCTACCACTAACACTCCTACTACTACTTCTACTATTACTACTTCCACTACTGCTACTACTATCGCTCCTACTATTACTTCTATGGCTATGACTACTAGTGCTGCTCGTACTATTACTTCCACTGCTACTACTGCTACTACTACTACTACAACAACAACAACAACTACTAATCATACTTTTATTACTATTACTACTACTACTACTGCTACTGCTATTACAACTATTTCTCCTACTATTGGTACTACTGCTGCTACTTTTGCTACGACTACTACTACTATTACAACTACTACTAATTTTGATAGTACTATTGCTACTACTACTACTGCTACAACAGCTACTACAGCTGTTATAGCTACTACAACTACTGCTACTATTGCAACTTACACTACTACTACTGCTACTACTGCTGCTGCTACTACTTTTGCTCCTACTACTACTACTCCAACTACTACTACCACTACTAATACTACTACTACACTACTACTACTACTTTAACTATTGCTACTATTTCTTCTAATACAACTTCAACTGCTTCTACTACCACTACTATTGCTACTATTGTTGTTGCTGCTACTACTACTACTACAACTACTATTGCTACTTCTCGTATTGCTATGACTACTGCTACCCCTTCCACTATGACTTCAATTACTACAACTCCTACTACAACTGCTACTACTGCTGCTACTGCTGCTAGTACTCCTACTGCTATTGCTGTTGTTACTACTACTCCCTTAGCTACTGCTACTACTACAACTATTGTTATTGTTGTTGTTGCTACTGTTGCTGCTACCCTCTACTGTTACTACTACTAATGCTACTACTGCTACTGCTACCACTACTGTTGCTACTGCTGCTACTTCTACAAATATTACTACTACTGCTCTAACTACTATAACTATTGCTGCTACTACCATTACTACTTCTGCTACTACTTCGACTACTTCTACAACAACTATTGCTAGTATTGGTACTGCTACTATAGCTGCTTCAACTGTTACTGCTACTACTATGACTGCTACTACTACTACTACTACTACTACTACTACTACTACTACTACTATTACTACAGTTGCTTCAACTACTTTTGCTACTACTGCTACTGCTACTACAATGATTGCTACTACTACTATTACTACTAATACTACCCCAACTACTACTACTGCTGCTGCTCCGACTACTACTACTACTACATCTATTGCTACTACTACTCCTGCTACTTCTGCTACTACTACAACTACTGCTACTTCTGCTACTATTGCAACAACTACTATTACGGTTGCAAATACTACTCCTACTAATAAAGTTGCTACCTACGGCTACCACTTCTACTTCTCTGACTACTACTACTTCTACTACCATTGGTGCTGCTACTACTACTACTATGCCTACTACTTTTGCTAATACAACAACAACAACTACTACTACTACTACTACTGTTATGCCTACTACTATTGCTACTGCAACTGCTACTACTACTACTACTACTGTGATTACTACTACAACTACTACTCTTACTACTACTACTACTTCTACTACTACTAGTACTACTACTACTCATGCTGCTATTGGTACTGCTACTACTTTGTCAACTTCTAGTACTACTGCTGCTGCTGCTACTACTACTACTACAACAACTGCTATTGCTACTGCTACTGCTACTACTACAACTACAACTTCTACTAAGACTATTGCTACTACTACTCCTACTTCAAATACTACTTCGGCTGCCACAATGACTACTACTACAACTTCAACTACTACTACTACTATAACAACAATGACAACAACAACAACAACAACAACTACTACTACTACTACTACACTTAATACTTATCCTCCTACAACTACTATTACTACACTACTACCACATCTACTATTGCTAGTACTATTATACTCCTACAACTATTACTATTACTGCTACTAATACAAATCCTACTGCTACTACTACTATTATAACAACTACTACTTCTATTGCTATTGCTACTGCTAGTATGACTACTACTACTAATACTGCTACTGCTACAACTATTACTCCTTCTACTACTCCTACTGCTGCTACTATAGCTACTACTACTACTACTACTACGAAACAACCACAAGTCCTACTAGTACTTTTACCACCACCACTACTGCTACTACTACTAATGCTAATTCTACTACAACTAATACAACTGCTACTACTATGACTTATACTACTATTACTGCTACTACTGCAACTACTTCTATTGCTACTCCAACTACTACTCCAACTACAACTCCGACAACTAAGCTAACCACTACTCCAACAACCACTGCTACTACTTTTGCTGCTGCTACTACTATGCCGACTACTACTACCCTTTCTCCGACACCTACTTCTACAACTACTGCTACCACCACCACTACTACTACTACTACAACAACTACTATTATTGCTGCTACTGCTATAGCTATTACTACTAATACTACTACTACTACTACTACTACTATTATTACTACACTACTACTACATCTACTATAGCTACTATCACGACAACTACTAATACAACAACTGCTCTGACTACTACTACTACAATGACTACTACTGCTATTACCGCTACTGCTACTACTGCTGCTATTACTACTACTATTACTACTATTGCTACTACTACCACCATTACTTCCCCTACTACTACTGCAACTGCTGCTACTACTGCTACTGCTACAACTACCACTGCTGCTACTACTGCTGCTTCAACTACAACTACTACTTCTGGTACTACAACTACGGATACTGCTACTACTACTACGACTACTACTACTTCTACTACTACAATTACAGGTAATGCTACTACTACTACTACCACTACTTTTACTATGACTACTACTACAACTTCTACTATGACTCCTACTCCTATTACTACTCCTACTACTACTACTACAACTTCTATTACTTCTACTGCAATTACTAGTACTACTACTACTAGTACTACTACTACTACTCCTACTACTGCTAGTACTACAACTTCTACTACAACTACTAATACTACTACTCCTAGTACTACTGCAGCTATTACTAATACTACAACTAGTGCTACAGCTAATATGACTACTACTACTACTACTACTACTACTATTACTACTGCTGCTGTTACTAGTTCTGGTACTACTACTAACGCAACCACCACTACTACTACTACTATTATGACTACAACAACATTGCTACTTCTACTACTAGTAGACAACTAGTCCTGCTACTGCTACTACTATGACTACTACTACTACTATTACTGCTACTATTAGAACACTACTACTACAACTATTACTGCTACTACTACTGCTACTAAAACAACAACAACTACTACTACTGCTACAACTACCACTACAGCAACATCAGCTACTGATGCAACTAGTGTTGCTACTACTAATATAACATGTACTATTGTTTATCCTACTACAGTTCCTACTACTACTACTACAGCAACAACTACTCATTATACTACTACTACTACTACTTGTACTACTACTACAACTACAACTGCTGTTGTTGCTACAACTACCACTTCTACTACTACTACTACTACTTCTAGCACTTCTCCTACTACTATTATTTCTACTACCACAACTACTACTATGCAAATGACTACAACTAAACTACTGCTTTGGCTTCTATTACTACAGCCACTACTACAACTGCTACTACAACTACTACTCCTACTACTAACACTACTGCTTCTACTACAAGTACGACAGTTGCTACTATTACTACTTTTGCTATTGCTACTATGACTTCTGCAACTCCTGTTACTACTACAAATACTAATGTTGTTGCTACCAATACTACTGCAGCTTTTGCTACGACAACTACTACTCCTACTTCTATTACTACTACAACAACTGCTACTGCTACTACAGATACTCCTATTACTAATGCTACAACTACCACTATTGCTACTACTGCTATTGCAACTCCTGCTACTACTATTACTACTACTGCTACTGCTACTCCTACTACTACTACTACTACTACTACTACTACTACTACAGCTACAACTATTGCTATTAATACTATTTGTACTACTACTTCTCCAACCGCTACTACTACTATTACTACTACTCAAAATAATACTTCTCCAACTGCAACTCCTACTCCTACTACTGTTGCTACCAATACTAATGCAACTTTGGCTACAACAACAACTACTCCTACTACTACTACAACTACAACTTTTACTGCTACTATTGATACTCCAACTACTACTACTACTAATACTACGTGTAGGACAACTACTACTGCTGCTACTCCTACTACTACTACTACTACTGCCACTATCGATACTACTACTACTCCTACTGCTGTTGCTACTCCTACTACTACCAAAATGACTACTACTACTACTAGCACTACTACTACCATAACTACAACTACTACTATTGCTATTACTATAGTTGCAACTACTACTGTTATGACTACTACGTCTATCAATACTATGGCTGCTATGACTACAACATCTGCTACTATTACTACTTCAACTACTTCTGCTACTACTACCACTATTACTACTGTTGTTGCTACTACTACTACAACTATGGAAACTACTACTATCTCGACTACAACAAGAACAACTATTACTACAACTACTTCTACTACTACAATTACAACTACACTTCTCCTACTACTGCCACTTCTACTACTAGTACTATAACGTTTACTATGACTACAGCTACTACTACAACTACTGTGACATTTACTACTACTACAGCTACTACAACTACTGCTACTACTACTTCTACTATGACTACTGCAATTGCTACTTCTTCTTCTTCTACTACTACTACTACTACTACTACTACTTTTGCTCTACATCTATGAGTACTACTACTTCTACAACTACAACTACTATTGCTTCTACTACTTATATACTACTACTACTACTACTACTACTACAAAGACTCCTAATACTACTACTGCTACTGTTGCTGCTGCTATTGCTACTACTACAACAAATACTACCAGTACTACTTGTACTACTTCTGCTATAGCTACAACTACTGCTATTGCTACAATATCAACTACTGCGATTGCAACTACTTCTACTAGTATGATTGTTACCTCTACCACTAGTGCTACTACTACTTCTAGTACTAATGCTGTCGCTGCTTATGCCACCACTAGTACTACTACTACTGCTACTACTACCGCTAGCACTACTACTAATAGTATAGCTACTACATCTATTACTACTACGACTACTTCTAGTACTACTACTATTTCTCCTACCACTACTGCTACTATGACTACCGTTACTACAACTAGTACTTCTACTACTACTACTACTGCAACTTCTGTACTACTACTACTACTACAACTACTACTATTACTACTACTGCTGCAACTTTTCCTACTACTACTACTACCGCTACCGCAACGACTACGACTACTATCGCTACTACTACTACAACTATCGCAACTATGACTGTTGCTACTAATACTTCTACTACCACTACAACTGCTGTTACTATTACAACTACTGCATCTGTTACAATTACTCATACTAGTACTACTTTTCTTACTACTATTGCTACTACTGCTACCGCTGCTGCTGCTGCTATTGCTAGTACTACTACTTCTTCTACAACTGCTACTATTGCTACTTCGGGTGCTATTACTTCTGCTACTACTGATACTACTAATACAACTACAACTACTACTTCTTCAACTGCTACTTCTGCTAATTCAGGTTCTGCAACTACAATTGTTACTACTTCTACAACTGCTACTACAACAACTATTACTACTACTTTTATTACTACTCCTACTACTACTATTAGTACAACTATTACTGTTATTGTACTATTACTTTTCCTACAACAACAACTGCTACTACCATTACCACTTCTACTACTACAACTGGTATTACTTCTAGTACTACTTGTACTACTAGTACTAGTACTACTACTACGACTAGTACTACTACTTCTACTACTATTAATACTACTCCTACTGCTACTATTACTACTACTACAACTTCTACTACTACAAGTACTAGTTGTACTACTAGTGCTACTTCGAATGTTACTACTACAACTACTACAACAACTACTACTACTACTACGACAACAACTACTACTAATACTACTATCACAACTACTGCTATTGCTACTACTACTACTTTTGCTAGTGCTACTGCTTCAACCTCCACTACGACTACTACAGCTACTGCTACTGCTATGACTACTACTGCCACTATTGCTACTGCTACTAGTTGTAGAACAACTGCTACTACTACAACTACTTCTGATGCTGCTGTTGCTACTACTACTACTACTACTAGCTCTACTTCTACTATTGCTGCTGCTGCTACTACTGTTACTACTACCTCAAATGCTACTCCTACTGCTACTACTACTCCTACTATAGCAACTGCTAATACTACTACTACTACTCCTCCTGCTACTACTACTACTTCTTCCACTACTACTACTACCACAAACTACAACAACTACTACTTCTACTATTACTGCTACTACTACTAGTACTATTACCACTACTATGGCTGTTGCTGCTATTACTGCTGCTGTCATTGCCGCTACGACTACTACAATTACTACTACTCAAACAACTGCCACTACTGCTATATTACTAGTACTAGTATACAACAACTACTACTATGAGTACTACAAATACTACTACACTAATACTACTACCGCTACTACTACGGCTGCTACTACGGCTGTTATACTGCTGCTACTGCTATTATTATTGTTATTGATGCACCTACTACTACTCCTCCTCCTACTACTTCTCCAACAACTATTACTTCCACTCCTACTCATAACACTCTTACTACTACTATTATTACTACTACTACTACTACTACTGCTCCTACTCCTACTACTACTACTACAACTACTACTACAACTACTACTACAACTACTACTACAACAACTACACCTATTACCTCGGCTACTACTACTATTATTACTACTACTAATGCTACTACCACTACTACTCCGGCTACTACTCCTACTACTACTCCTAATCCAATTCCTACTCCTACGGTTGTTCCTTCTACTACTACCACTCTTACTAGTACAGAAACTACTACCGCTACTTCCACTACTACCACTAATGTTGCCGCTGTTATTGCTACTACTACAACTACTACCGCTAGTACTACTAATACTACTACTATTATCACTCCACTATTATTACTGCTACTACAACAACAACAACAACAACTACTTTTGATGCTACTCCTACTACTAGCACGACTACTACTACAACTACTACTACTGCAACTAGTACTACTACTACTACTATTACTACTACTACTACCCCAACTACTACTACTAGTAGTACTACTACATCCACTCCTGCTACTACTACTACTGTTACAATCACTACTACTAATACAACTACTATTACTACCACTTGTACAACCTAAATTTCTACTACGACTACTACTTTTGCTACTGCTACTGCTGTAACTACTACTACTGCTTCTGCCACTTTTGTTGCTACTACTGCTACTACTACCACTACTTCTAATAATCCAACTACAACAACTACTATTATTACTACGACGGTAACTACTACTACTACTACTTCTGCTACTACTACTACTACTACTACTTCTGCTACTACTCCTACTAGTAGTATGACTACTACTACTACTACGACTAATACTACTGCATCTATTCCGACTTCTATGACTACTACTACTACTACTACTTCTACTACTACTACTACAACTACTACTACTTCCTCTCCTACTACTACTACTACGACTACAAACACTAACACAACTACCATTACTACTACTACTACTACCCTAACTATAACAACAACAACTATTACTACTACTTCTACTACTACGACTACTACTACTACTAATACTACTACTACTACTACCACTACGACTATTACTACTCCTACTAAGACTACTACTCCTCCTCCTCCTCCTCCTACCACTACTAATACCACTATTGCTACTACTTCTACTACTACTGCTACTACTACTACTACAACTACTGCTACTACTACTGTTACTACAACAACATCAACTATTACTACTATTATTTCTACCACTACTACAACTACTACTACAACTATAGCTACTACTACTACTACTACTACTACTACTTTTACTACTACTCCAACTCCTACTACTATTACTACTACTACTACTACTACTACAATTGCTGCTACTAGTATTGTTGCTACTACTATTGCTGCTACTACTGCTACAACTACTACTCCTTCTACTACTACTCCTACTACTACTACTACTCCTACTACTGCTACTACTCCTACTACTACTGCCACTACTAGTAGTACTACTACTACTACAACTACTATCACTGCTACGGCTACTACTACTACTACTACTTTTACAACTGCAAGTACTGCTATAACAACTACTACACCTACTACTATTGCTATTGGTTCTACTATGATTGCTGCAAATAGCACTGCTACTACTTCTACTACTACTGCTATAGCTGCTAGTATTGCTACGACTACTGCAGCAACGACAACTACTGCCTCTACTACTACAACTACTACTATTGCCACTACTATTACTACTACTCATACTAGTACAACTTCAGCTACTACTGTTGTTACTATTACTACTGCGGCTACAATTACTGCTACTACTAATGCTATTACAATTACTACTGTTGCTGCTACTACTACTACTTCTATAACTGCTACTATAGCTACTACTGCTGCGGCTGCTACTACTACTACTACAACAACTACGACTACTATTACTAAAACTACTACTACTCCTACTAGTAGTATTACTACCACTACTATAACTACTTCTATGACTACAACTGCTATAACTACTAGTATTGCTGCTGCTACTACTACTACTACTACTACTACTACGTCTGCAACTCCTACACGTACTGCAACTACTAATACTACTACAACTACTACTATCACTACTGCGATGACCACTACTACTACTACTTCTACAACTGTTGCTACTACTACTACAAATAATGCACCTTTTGCTACTGCTATTGGTTCTACTACTGCTACTACGTTTACTACTACTACTGCTAGTATTACTGCTACTACTTCTACTACTACTGCTGCTAGTACTACTGCTACTACTTCTACTACTACTACGACAGCTGCGACTATTGCTATGACTACTATTACTACTTCCTCGACAACTACTACTACTACAACTACTGCCAAAGTTACTACTAGTACCGCTACTACTTCTACTACTACTACTACTAATACAGCTATAGAGACTACTAATACTATGATTTCTACAACTACTACTACTTCCCCTACTGCTACTACAGCGTGCACTACTTCTGTTACTACAGCAAACACCACTATGACTAATACTACTGCTACTACTTCTACGGCTACTTCTACTATTACTAACACCGCTATTATGGCTAGTACTAATTCTACTACAACTACAGCAACTACTACTACTGCTACTACTACAACAACTGCTTTTCCTAATATTATTGCTACTGCTAGGACCACAACTATGACTACTACTATTTCTTTTACAACAACAACTACTACTTCTGCTAGTACTACTACTGCTATGGCCATTGTGACTCCTACTTCTACTGCTGCTGCAACCACTACGGCGGCTACGGCTACTACTTAAACTACATATAATGCTGCTACTACTGCTACTACTGCTACTACTACTACCACT
>RXID01016102.1:0-10000 GCA_005019695.1 Trichopus zeylanicus subsp. travancoricus | reverse complement strand
TTCAAGCTCGGCGAGCTCCCACCCACCCGCCTGTCCGCGCGAAGCTCACGCCAATGGCAAGTTCCAGCAAACAATTACCGCTTTACACTGTCTTACATCCATCGAGCCAATGGCAAGTTCCAGCAAACATACCATACAATTAAAGCCCATGATCAAAGTAGATAGCACAACCCATATGACGACCAACACAAGGATCTATAGAGAAAAGTTGACAATATCAGAACAAACAAAGCACTTAACAAATGTGAAAAGATCTAAAAGAATTATTAGCATCAGTAGAAAGCAAAACTTTCATCCATCAACCATACACAACCAACCCATCTACCAATGACAACCAACCATGCCCGGTATGTGCAATTCTAAATTAGATATTAACATTAAAGATCAGACCCCTACCAAGACTGAGCAAATTTAATTAAGCAATTCCACCAGCTACTCGCATCATATGATCCTCTGTTCAAAACCACCAGGTAATGCCACATATTACAAAAGCTCTATCCCTGCACAACTACAAAATCCATTAGTGAAACCAGTATCACCAGCCCAACCACTACCAGCAAGACCAGGGGTGAAACTAGCAGACACCAACCAAAATGCGAGCACAGGAAAATCACAGTAGGTACAGATGGGTGGAAAAAAAAGAGTATCGACGACATGACATACACCTACTCCATGCAAAATGTTCAGCGACGGCCCTTTCTGCGGCGCTTCTTCCCACTTGCCATGGCACTTTCTTTCACCTTCTCCATGTTTGAGGAAGGCTTCACATCTAAGCTCTCAATTTCCTTGACTAATTTCCGCTTCCCATTAGCATCGTTATCAGATTTACCAGTAGCTGGGGTCACTGACTGTTTGCGTTTCCGGCCAGGTTTAGGGGTGCCCTCGTTGACTTTACGATCATCTACATCAGCTTTGCTATCAGTTGTAACCTTGTCATTCTTCCACTTCCTGGCAGAAGCAGCTGTTTCATTCTTCAACTTACCAACAGTTTTAGAGCTCGCCTCGGTTGCCTTGGCACTAGCTTTGAGTGTGTCATCCTTAGATTTGCTGCTGACTTCTGGAGTTTTTTCCTTCAACTTGCTGCTTGCAAGAGGGGTGGCATCTGAGTCTGTCTCAGACCTGTCATCTTGGGGTTTGATGTCAGTCTCTTCCTTCAGCTTGGCAGCTTCAGAATCAACATACCCCCGTGATTTCCTCACAAGCTTTCCCTTGGGTCTGCCAGAAGTTTTGGGGGTACTGACATTTGATGAACTGCCTTTAGGTCTGCCCCTAGGTTTCGGAGCATCGCCTACACGATTGCTGCTGGAATCTCTACCAGCAGACTGGGATTTGCCCCTAGATAAAGCACCCAGTACAACAAGTCAGATAACAGAGATTTCCAGCATGAAGCAAAAAATTGGATGTTCAGAACCCACCCTTTGTCGGGAACATCTTGCTTTGCCTCCTTCGACACAGAATCTGAACCCCTTTTAGCCTTCTTATTTCTTCGCCTGGTTGAGCAGTAATCAGACAGATGTTGGATAAATTAGTAAAAGAGGGAATTATTTGCCCTCACAAAGCTATATAATAAACAAGAGGGAGCAAGATTCATTCATCTATTCTTCTTCAATTCCAACACAAACATAAAATTCTAGCATGGCAAATACATGCAGCAAATAAGGACAACAAAGACATGGGGTGCAAAAAGCAGACAAAAAAATAGGAAAAGAAAACTAAATAGTTGCTGCAAGAAATCAAAAAACATCAAATCAATTCGACAAAAACTGAAATAACAACTTTGATCGAGTCCAAATTCCAAGAACCAAAGAAAAACTAAGTTTTCATTTTTCTTTCTTTTTTTTTTTGGTTGAGCAGAGAACAAGCAGCATGTCATGCAAACAATAACAATTGAAGAAATAGCAAACCCAGCATGTGAACACACTTGACTATCCATCAGATCATATACACAATCTCCCATGACCACAGCTTCAAATAAAAGTATAATTTGAATATGAAAAGAATAATTTTAATGGCTTGATGAAATTCTTCGGCTATCACACAAGGACACGAATGGAACACTTACCCTTCCAAAGAAGCATCAGAGCCTAACATCTCTTTATCATGATCCTGTAAATAGATTCAAACCAAAGATAAGTTTAGTGGAGTATTTAAGTAAAAAGGATGTAGAGTAGAACATGAATGCACCCACCACATTTTTTGCTGCACCACCCTCAATCAAATGCCACTTCTCATCTTTAAAGATGAGTACCTCAACATCACCATCATCATATACAACCTGAACAAACAAAAAACAACAAATGATATTCGAATGGCACATTGCGAACCACCCATCAAACCAAGACACTGACACATATAGAGGAACAATTAAAAAAAGAAAATGATTATTTATACCATGTGTTTTTTCTCCACAGGGTCAAAAGATTGAACAACACCAGCATAAAATCTGCAGAGAAAACTCAAATTCAGCTTCCAGTGTGTAATCTCACAGCCATTTGCAACTTTCAACTTAAACTGAAGAAAGATACCCAATATGCATATAACAGATCAATCATGTAGAATGCAACAAACCATGTACATAATAAGACACTATCATACCAACAAATACTTATGAACAAATTCTAATACAATATCCCAAGGGAGGGCCTCATGTATTCTGATCATCTAGAAAACTAACAATAAATGAATTTATGATGATTGGAGATAATAAATGGAAAAGAACTCTTAACTTAAACATATTAATACACCTTGAATATTCATTTTGTCAGCCAAGCACTAAACACAATAAAAAATTTTAACGCTCTCAATCTACAGAATATAAATGATGACTAGGGCTTCCCAAACTGCAACCAAGGAAAGCCTTCAGTTTAAGGTAAAACCTAATTGATAAGAACCTTTGGAGCATACATATGTAGATTGTCAAGCCCATCCATTATATTGGGCTACAATCCAGTTAACCTCTTTCCTGAAAAAAAAATAAATGATTGCTAATTGTGTGGGCTCAAAGCTAATGTATTTCCGATTACTTAGAGCTGTGAGCAATTGGCCCTGAAACTGCACTTCATATGTTTTCACATCCCAATCCAACAAAAACTTTCCAAAGTTCTCTTATTAGCATTATAACAAAAAAGAAAAATCTACAGAAGGATTAGACAAACCTACAGAATTTTCCTTTTGAAGGGCTTTAGTGCTTAGGTCATCGTGATGTAAAATAACATAGTTGCTTTCCACGAAAAATAAATATATATTAGAGCCAGTTCTGCCAATTCTGTTATGGAACCAAACTTGAGTATCATCAACATTTAGAGTATTCCATATACTCAGGGGCATATTTAAGATAGATAATCCTTACTTCTTGTCATCTGGCCACCATACTTCAATCCTGGAACCAACAAGTTCCTCACCTTGGTCTTCTCCGTGATTTTTTGTTTCCAGAGGCTGGCATGAACACACAAAAATCAGAAACTAAGAAACTCCGACAACCAAAGACAAAAGAGAACCCGGAAAAAAATGGTGGTTAATTATATATTAGACAAAAAAAAAATCAGAGTACATCATTTTGAACAGGATGCATCTAAAGACAGTTCACAAACAATTTGATTATAGTAATCATAAGATTCTGACAAAAAATGAACATAAAATGTGTGCCCATTGGAGGTCTGATTTCAACATAACACAGGTAATTAACTCTCATATAAAGAAGGGTAGTTGGTCATCTCCAGAGAAGCTAACAAATGCCCTATGAACATCATCAGTATTACCTCATCCATCCCAAGAGCACGCTTCCTCCGAGCTTTTGTCTTGCTGCCCTCATCCAAATGACTTTGATCTTTGCTTGGCAACTTATTTGCAGGCTTAGACGAGGAGACCATTTCCTTAAATATATACAAGCACAAGAGATGAACTGATGAACCCAGCTAATCAAAAAGAACACCACAGCATGCAAAGCATCTAATATCTTATGTAGTGTAGTCAGGACCTTCCCATTCATCTACACAACTTTTATGAGTATAAAAGAAAAGTTTGGAAGACCTGAGCATACACGCATTTACTTGATTCTGGTTAAACAATAATGGATCTTTATACATTAATATTAACAAAATTTTACAAATATCCTGTATATATAATTTGTCAAGAAAAGATAAAAAAGTACTCTAACAAAGAGACAAAAATTATTTACCAATTGGAAAAATACATCAAAGAAAAAGGATGTGAAGAAAAAAGTCAAAGCTTATTTTCCATCCTAAAGGTAATACGGTCAATTTGCATAGATCTAACTTTATGTGGTCAATATTAAACATTTGAAATAAGTATCCAAAAGTCCGGTAGCACATTCAACACATGAAGAAACACATAAGCCAAGTAATCTAGGGTGATGTTGAGATCCTATATGTCAAATACCTGAATTAGGACAGGTAACAGAAGTAACAAGACATGCCGTAGCATATGCACAAAGAACCATGCAGATATATATTTGTATCAAATATAAGCAGTCAAATCTTCGCCCCAAAGAGCCTTAAGTTAATAGCAAGTAGGAAGCAATAAGAAAAACCCCAGTACTGCTCATTGAATAAAAGAACAGGCAAAAAGTATGAAGTGTAATCACACCAAACCAGGTGGAAGCTGGATCATGGAGGATGTATTTAGTTCGTGAAGAAAATATGGAAACAAGTTTCATAATCAGACTGTATGTTACCTTCAAGCTCAATTCACCAGACGCAGCATTTTCAGCAGAAGCTTTATCCCTTACATTTTTGGTGTGAGACTTCAGTTTTCCTGAGGACTCACTGTGCGTTGACTTTCTTGAAGTCCCCTTTCTACCTGATCGTTTCAAATGTTCCATTCCAGTCTCAGTCTCAGCACTGCCATCCTTCTTCGAGGGAATTTCTTTAGTTGGTGTTCCATCATCAGCACTCTCTGACAGAACACTTCTGTCCAAAGGCCTTTGCAACTTTTCCTCAGAATCATCAGCATTCTCAGCATCCATCTTTGCATCAGTGTCTTTAGGTGGCACCATTTCTTCTGATGTTCCATCATTACCTAAATCATTCTTTTGTCCATCTGTTTGTGTAGCCCCAATACCTTTTTTTGCTCCAGTTCTTGAACTAGGAGGTCGGCCCCTCCTTGGACGAGCAGCCCCAGGAGAAGTCTCAGTAGAAGCAATCTGGCCAGCTCCTTTTTCTGACTGTAAAGGACGCTCACGAAGATGCCTTTTTGCAAGGTCCAAAGATGTAGATGTTTCTGCTCCTTGACCAGATGGACCATCAGAAGGCAAACTACGAGACTCTTTACGACGACCTTTCCTCTTACTAGGTACTAGAACCTCTTCATCACCATCTTTTTTAGAAAAAGCTGATCTGTCAATTACCTGAACTGCAGGACTAATTTTTTGACCTTCTGTTTTCTTGGTATTGTCATCTGATATTTCATCTCGCCTACCCTCATCTGAATCTAAGTTATCTGGCTTCTGATCTCGAGTAGTGGGTTCTGCCATGCAGTCAGTATTCTTCCTCCGAACAGTTCCATTGCTAGTCACCAATGTTTTTGACTTATCCACAGCAGCACCATCCTCTGTAGGATAACATACTTCAGGCTCAGCCATTTCAGACCTCTGATGAACACAAAAACGTAAGTGATAAAGTTAGCAACCAAAGAACATAATTAAAAATGAAGTGGATTCCCCCAAAGTAAAATACCCAAGGAAGCCCATCAGAAACAGTTCTATCAGATAACTTGCTGTCCTCAACCTAAACCATAAAAACCCAATCAACCATAAGCATTGCCACTCAGACAAACTCTTGAAATGAAATTAGTAGGAGAATAGCAGAAAACACCGAAATACCCTCAAATGTGATTGTCACTTGAGTCATCTACTGGCAAATTGAAGTAAAACTACCCAAACAACTATCAACAATATCAAATCAGCATTTTCTTACAAAACAAGTACCAATGATACAGATGAGGTTTGGATAGAGATCAGCTAGTGACACACATAAGATTGTTAGACAACATATCTTTTTTGAGTGTTACATGGTTGGATATCATAATTTCGTGCATGCATACATGCACAATGAAGCACCTGCATACACAGGTGGGGCATTGTTGATAAGTTGACACAAGAATAAGCAGAAACAATTCTGCATTTACCTCTAACATGAATAATACTGAAACTTGACCTCCACAAGATAATAAACAGAGCAACAGCACAAGCTCACAGATCCTTACAAAGACTCCACAAAATCTGATTGCAGCAAAATATGAACAGAGGATGCTAGAATGTCCCTATAAGTGGAGATGCCCGATGTATAACTGATTATGTTGGTGAATTTATCAGTCAAAAACACAAGATAACCCAAACTTTGAATTGACAAAATAAAAACAAATTTGATTTTCGTGATTTCATAAACAAAGGCATTAGATGAGATTAAGTAATAACGGGTAACAATAAGCAGTTTGGCTACCATCATAAATATAACAGGTCAAACTATGGGTTTTTTATTGCAAATAACAAGTAGATAATTTTTTTTCAAACCACCAAATTACCAACAATGTTCCATGCAGGGAGTATGACAGGTCCAAGTGCTTTAGTATGACTAAACTAACTGTGAAAGTATGTCTGCAAACAAATAAAAACCATCAGACTACAAGGCCATGAAAACAAACTATAGCCTGTTTAAACACATTTAGCGTCCATCATGAAAACAAGGTATTGATTAAAATGAGTATCTGAATAGGAAGGGAAACTGACAAGTGACATCACAAAAACAACAGCATTTTCTGTGAAATATGTAGCAACAATTAGCAACCACAGATCCAAGGCATACAAAATACAGACCTCTCTAGACACATCACCCTGATCCAAAGCTTGAGAACTTCCCTCGCATATAGTAGAAACAAATTTATCATAGTCACTTAAAGGAGCACCCATTGAGCCTACAACTTCCATCAAATAAGGTTTTAACTTTGTGCCACAATTGGTCATTACTTTCTCAGCTAATTTGCGAGTAGGTGGCAAAATATCCTGAAACCAACAACATATCAGAAGAAAAGATCAACTAGAGGACAGGCATAGAACAACATGCAACAGACTAACTCACCTCACTATTTCTCTTAACAGAAGCCAAAAGGCATAAGAGAAGACCAGAAGGTACATCTTCACTCTCCTCTAACACGAGAGTCATAATAGTCTCCATTGATGAGAAGACTCTTTCTGAATTATTTGACCTGAAGGATATAGCAGAATAGCCCTAAATTATATGAAAGCAACTGAAGCACTCAATCACTAATTCAAGCAGCAAAGCAGGTGATGGAAGACCAAGAGTCAAACAAATAAAGATAACATGAGTCAATGGCCTCCAGAGTGACACTTCCAGTTCTCCATTTTTAAAGTGTTAATAGACAGTCTTGTAGACATAGATAACGTGTCTATAGCCATGAGATTTAACTTCTCAAAAAATCTTGAGAAAAATGAGTCAAAGCACCTATAAACAATAGACTAGCAGAACAAAGATAGCTAGGATGATGATTTGTTGCATGCCATCACGTTTGCTATTCATGTGAGATTTGTCTAGGCAGGATAAAGGCTTCTGAAATTTAAAACGTTTTCAGAAACATTTTCTGTTTGGTATCACAATAAAGTATCAACTTTAAACAACTTGTTGACACATTACACTGGACCCTTACAAGGACAATCCAAAAACATTTCTCACAATAATCCGAAGGACCAATTAGCCATCCCCCCTCAAACCAATGGAACTGATAGATTTCGATTTGCAACAATCACAAAGTTCTAGTATATTCCAACTCATTTTGATGTGAAACACAGCTTTTGTCAGAATGGACCATATCAATGACCATTTGCGTAAACATGAAAATTGATGATAAAAGTACCCTTACAATTGTCATCAAAAAGAAATGATCAACTAATATAAAGGACTAGGTTAAAGTGCAAGCATTTGGTTTAAAATAAAAGGCAACAAGAGACTTTAACACTTTAAGCAGACCAAAATTATTGCAATGCTAAATTATTGTTGTAACAACCTTGTGATGCTAAACAGCAAAGCCAGAATATATAACCAAAAGTTAAAAGGCAGAATAATTACAAAAAAATATACAGTACAGACAGAGAGTTGATAAGTCAAACAAAAACCACTCACATACTACTACATAAAATTGTGTGACACATAATCATATATACATCTGATATAAAAAGAAACCTAACTGAACATGACATATAAAAAGCTGCAAACAGCTAAAAGCAAAAGATATCAATGAAACTAGCATAAGAGACTAAGCCATATCCAAACTAAAGTAAAACGACACATAATGTGCAGTTTATCAAAGAGATGTAAATTTAAGAGTTAAGAACTTCAAAAAATGCACAATCCCTATGCACGAGAATTAAAATTAAACATCACAACAAAAATAAGCATTTTTCAAGCTCCTTACCCTATGGTCTTCAAGAAATGATGAAACATCTCTATGATCAGTGTGTCACACTCAAGATCCAGCATTACAACACAAGACCGAACCTTTGCTACAGTTTCAAGAATGGAAACCCTCTTCTGGTATGACCGACTAGATGTGTTGTCCAAAATTTTGAAGGCTTCAACTATCTTCTGAAAGACCTCCTGAATTTATTAAAACAGAATTTAAAAGATCATAGTTCTTAAAATTTAAGGCAGATGACAACATAACATGAACTAATTACATTTTAGAGTAAAAATATCACTTAAACCTTCATCAAATCATCATTATATGGGGTCTGTGGTGCTGTTATTCTTGTGATTTCACTGATACAGGAAGCAACACTAACTTGTACATCCATATCTGGATGTCTGAAGAGTTCTTTTGCAACCAGTGCTTTAATAGCGGGATCAAGCGCCTCCGACATTGATTTGGGGGGAGATTGTTCCACTCTTGATAAAAAAGTTTCAGTTTGCTGTAAAATGAAATCAAGTTGATAATTGTTAAAACATACAAAAAGAAAGTGATTTAGGAAAATTGGTAAACTAAAATAGCAAAGTTAAACACTAAAGCAACAAAGAAAATGAGCAAAGACAAGCATGCTATTTAGCACGGGAGTCTGAATATTGCTCCAAGTAATCAGCCATTCTCATGATTGTATAATCAATGACTGTTCATGACTCAAAAACTACAAAGAGACCAGAAATTAACAAATTCAACCATAGAAACCAAGCAATCACCATGAATATATTCAAAATGAGCCGCCTTCATAGAAAATTGCTCTTCAATATACAGGTTGGCTTTATTTCGTTATGCTTTCTAAAATTACAAACTTAAATCATAAAGAAGTTCACCAAGTATTCAGCTATCTCTGGATTCGTGGAAACTCAGGCTGGATGTCAACGGTTTATAATCCACAGGATATTTCTCAAATAAGCCGGATGTTCAAATAATTGATGAGTAGAAGTTCAATGATTTTTGGAGCACTTGAGGGTTCTCAAGGTCCTATGTGTTCCGAAAAAGCAAGAACGCCACCGCTTAATAATTTATGCAACAACTAGCTTCGAATGCATATGGACCATCTCAGTTTCAAAATGTTCACTTATTCTTTACGAATTCAAATTAAGCTGATAAAGACACAAATCAAACCAAAAACCTAATTTAAAGATACACAACACATATCAAGTTGTAAAACAAGTATAAATTAAAAAAAAAACATTGAAAAAGCAACAACCAGAGCAATCATGAAGCCTAGAAGACATCATAAAAGGAAAAAACAGAGATTACATCGAGAAGGTCGAGGAGTTCCTCCACATCGGCCGGAGGGGACGCAAGCCGATTCCCAACCTCCATGAGCTGGTCCTCCAGCTGCTTCTTCGGGCACGCCATTAGCCCTTACTCCGGATCCCGCGAAGCCCCAACACCTGCGGCGCGTCACGCCATCCGAACCCCGAAAAAACCCCTAAAATCCACCGTTTCGGCTCAAAAAAAACCTAAAAAAACGAAAATCGGAAGGAAAACTAGGTTTTCTGCGCGA
>RXID01016101.1:0-14347 GCA_005019695.1 Trichopus zeylanicus subsp. travancoricus | reverse complement strand
TACTAACACTACTACTCCCTTCTACCACTATTATCATTGCTACTACTAGTACTGTTGCTACAACAATTACTACTACTTCCCCTACTTCTACGACTTCTGCTACTACTACTGCTACGACTACTACTACTTCTACAACAATAACAACTACTACTACTATAGCAACTACTAGAACTACCACAACAACAACACTGCTACCACGACTACAACTGCTACTGCCAATAATAATACTACTCCCACAACTACTGCTACTACTACTACAACTACTACTTCTGCCAGTAATAATACTACTCCTACAACTACTGCTACTGCCAATACTACTACCACTACGAATACTACTTATACCATAGCTACTACTGCTACAGCTACTACTGCTACTACTACTACTAACACAACTAATACTATAGCTACTACTACTACTACAACTGCTACTGCTACTTCAATTACTTCTCACACTACTACAGATACTACTACTACTACTACTACTGTTGCTACTCCTACTATTGATAATGCTGCTTTACTACTACTGCTACTAATACTACTATTTTCACTATTGCTGCTACTACTACTCAGCTACTATAGCTATGACTGAAACTACTATTGCTATTGCTACTATAATTGCTACTGCTGCTACTACTACAACAACTACATCTGCAACTGCTGCTACTACTGCGGCAACTATTACTGCTACAACTACCACTACTACTATTGCTACTACTATCTCTGCTACTGGTGCTACCACTTCTACTGCGACTACAACTAATAATACTACAACTACTACTACTACTTCTGCTAATACTACTTCTACTACAACTGCTGCTACTACTACTGCTGCTGCTACTACCGATGCTACTACTTCTGCTAACTACAACTACTACTTTCGCTACAGCAATTGTTAATAATTTAACTAATACTACAATGAATACTACTACTGCTGCTGCAAGTTCTACTACAATTAGTACTCTTACTATTACTACTACTACAGCTACTGCTACTATTACTACTGCTACTACTGTTGCTACTTCTACTGTTGTCGCTGCTATTGTTAATGCTGCTATAATTAATACTACTGTGGCTACTACTTCTACCGCTACTACAATTGGTACTTCTACTACTACTACTACTACTAATAGTACAACAACAACTACTATTACTACTACTACTTTTACTACTACTACAACTTCTACTACTACTACTACTACTATTGCTACAACAACTACTACTACTACAACTACTAGTTCAACTTCTCCTATAATAAAAACTACTACTACTGGTCCTAGTTCTACAAGTGGTACTATTACTGCACTACTACTACTACTACTACTATTACTAAGACTGCTACAACAACAACAACTACTACTGCTGCTGCTCGTGCCGCAACTACGAATACTACTACTACTACTAAAACATCTACTACTACTGCTATTGCTACTACAACAACAACTGCTACTATTACTACTCCTACTACTACTACAACAACAACAACTACTACTCCTACGATTACAACAACGACTACTATTACTACTTCTCCTACAACTACTGCCACGGCTTCTGCTACTACTCCTGCAACTACTGGTATTGCTAGTACTACTACAATGACTAGTATGACGACTACTACTACTACTACTGCTGCTGATACTAGTGCTACAACTGCTACTACTACTACTACCACAGCAACTACTACTACTACTACTACTACGGCTGTTCCAAATACTTCTCATACCACTACCTCACTGACTACTACTACAACTACTGCTACTGCTACTTTTATTGCTACTATTACTATTTCTACTACTACCACTACTACTCCTACTACTACTATTACTACTCCTCCTACTACTTCAACTACTGCTGCTCTAACTTCTACTATGACTACTAGTAATACTAATGATACAACTACTACAACCACTACTTCTTTCGCTAATACTATTACAACGCTACTACTACTACCGCTACTGCCACAACTGCTAATACTACTAGTACTCCTACTACTACTGCCACAACTGCTAATACTACTGCAGCTACTACTACTACTGCTGCTGTTACTACTACGACACTACTGCTACTGCTACTACTACTCCTACTACAACTACTACTACTAGTCCTACTGCTTCTACTACTACTAACACTACTACTGCAACTACCACTACTACTACTACTACTGCTGCTACAACTATTACTACTTCTACTACTACTGCTACTACTATTATTGTTACTATTACTACTACTACGAGCACTAGTGCTTATACTGCTATTGCTACAACTACTGCTAGTGTTATTGCTACGGCCGCTACTACTACTACTACAACTACTGCTGCAATTGCGGCTACTACTACTACTACTATTAGCACTACTCCTTCTACTACTAATGCGACTGTTACCCCGTTAACTACTGCTTCTAGTACTAATACTTCTACTGGTACTAATACAACTACTGCTTCTACAACTACCATTACTAGTACGGCAACTACTACTCCCGCAACAACTACTGCTACTTCTATTACTACTGCTCCTAGTACCACTGCTACGGCTACCACTTCTACTATTACTATATCTAATGCTACTATTACTTCTACTTCTGCTACTACTAGTATTACTACTACCACTATCGCTACTATTACTTATACTGCTACTACTACGGCTGCTCTTGCGACTACTACTATGGCTACGATTACTGCTGCAACTTCTACTACTACTATAACAACTACTGCTACCACTACTACAACTGCTACAACAACTACTACTGCTGCTCCTACTGCTACTACTACTACTACTACTACTACTACTACTACTACTACTACTACTGCGGTGACTACTAATAACACTTTTAATACTACTTCTACTATTACTACTACTACTGCTGCTACTTCTACTAATGCTACGACTACTACTGCTGATGCTGCTGCTGCTACTCTGAATTTGCTACAACGTTTGCTACAACTACTGCTAGTACTTCTACTGCTACTACTTCTGCTACCACTACTACTGCTACTACAACTGTTATGACTACTACTACTTTTGCTGCTACAACTGCTACAGCTACTACTACTACAGCTTCTACTAACTGCTACCACTACAACTACTTCTACGATAATAATTGCTGCTACGGCTATTACTCTACTACTACTACTAAAATTGCAACTACTGCTATTACTGCCGTTCCATTAATACCACCACTAAAACTATAACTACTATTATTACAACTACAACTTGAACTTCTACTACTACCACTACTGCTGCAATTGCTACTCCTGCTACTACTACCATTAATACTATAGCTTCCACTACTACTACATCTATGACAACTAATACTAATACTTTTGCTACTGCTACTACTGCAACAACTGTTGATATTTCTACTACTACTGCTACTTCTGCTACTACTACTACTACTACAGCTACTACAACCACTTCTACTAATTATGCAACTACTATGACTACTACTACTCTTACGACCACTACTACTACTACAACTGCTACTACTACTAATACCACTACTACTACAACTACAATTGCTACCACTACTACTACTACAACTGCTACTACTACTATTACCACTACTACTACAACTACAATTGCTACCACTATGCCGATTACTACTAGCACTACTACTGCTACTACTACTAGAACTATTGTTGCTGCTACTACTACCTCCACTACTACAGCGAATACTGTGACAACTACTACTACTACTGCGACTGCTACTATAATTACTACTACAACTACTACTAGATCAACTACTACTAATACTTCTACTACTACTATTACTACAACTGCTACTACTAGTACTACTACTACTATAACAACTACTGCTACAACTACTTCTACTACTACTACTATTTTTACTGCTACTATTACTACTACCACTATTACTATTACTATTATTACTGCTAGTACTACTTTTACTTGTACAACAACTACTACTACAACCACTACTACTACTACAACTACTATGACTATTACGACTACTACTGCTACTATTACTACTGATGCTACTTCTACTACTACTGCAACTACTATGACTATTACGACAACTACTGCTACTATTACTACTGATGCTACTTCTACTACTACTACTACAATTAGCACTACTTCTACTACAACTACTAGTACTACAACTTCTCTTACAATAACAACTACTACTATTTCTCCCACTACCACTAGTGCTACTACTACTTCTACTACTACCACTACTTCTATAACAACAACAACAACAGCAAATACTACTACTACTACTACTACTACTACTACTACTACTACTACTACTACTGCTACTACTATTACTACTACTGCTCCTACTGCAACTACTACTACTACTACTCCTATGGCGGCTACTACTACTACTACTACTACTATGAATAATATGGCTACTTATACTACTACTTCTGTAGCTACTTCTACTACAACAACAACAACTACTACTACTACTTCTCCTAGAACTATAACAACAACAACTACTACTACTTCTGCTATAACTACTACTACTGCTACTACTATTGCTATTCCTAGTACTACTACTACACTACAACTGCTGTAGTACCCGCTACTTCTGCAACTACAGCACCGGCTACTACTGCTCCTACTACTAATACTTCGACTATAGCTACTACTACAACAATGGTTACTATCGCTACTTCTGCTCCTACTACTACTACTTATACTATCACTACTCGGCTACTACTACAACCACATCTACTAGTTTTGCTACTCATACCATTGTGATTACTACTACGAGTACTACTACTAATACTACTGCTACAACTATAATTGCTACCACTACTCCTACTACTATTAGAACTATTTTTGCTACTATTGCTACTATTGCTACTACTTCTATTGCTACTATTACAGTTACTTATGACACTACTATCACTACTGCTACTATTATTGCTACTACTACTCCTACAAGAACTACTGCTGCTGCTCCTACTGCTACTATTGCTACTACTACTGCTACTAATACTACTGCTACTACTATAACTTCTCCTACAATAACAGCGACTACTACTTCTCCACCAACTACTACTACTCCTACTTCCACTAGTGGTACTACTACTTCTGCTACTACTACTACTACCACCACCATTACTAGTACTCCTGCTGCAATTACTAATGCTATTACTACTACTACTACTACTACGATTGCTGCAACGACTTCTACTACAACTCCTACTGCCACTACTACTACTACCACCACTACTACTACCACTAGAACAACTACTATGACTATTACTGCTACTGCTACTAATAGCACTACTTCTACAACTACGTCTACTACTACTACTACTACTACTACTACTACTACTACATCTACTACTACAACTTCTCATATAACTACTACTTCTTCTGCTACTACTACTGCTACTTCTAGTACTTCTACTATTACTACTACAGCTGCTACTATTGCTAATGCTACTACTACAGCCACTCCAACTACTTCTCATACTACTACAGCTACTGCTACTACTTCTGCTGCTGCTACTACTACTACTACTTCTCATACTGCTACTACTAATGCCACTACTACTTTTATTACTACTTCTAGTACTACTACTGCTACTGCTACTTCCACTACTATTGCTACTATTACTGCTACTTCTACCATACTGCTACTATTGCTATTACTACTACTGCTATTATAGCAACAGTTGCTACTTCTACTACTATTGCTACTGCTACTACTACTACCACTACTACAACTACAACTGTTGCTACCACTACTACAAATACAACTACTACCACTATAATGACTGCTACTACCCCTACTACTACCACAATGGCTGCTGCTACTACTACTTCCGCTATTGTAGCTATGACTTCTACTATGACTTCTACTAATACTAACGCTACAACTACTACTACAACAACAACAACAACAACTAGTAACACTTCGGCTAACACTACGGCTACTTCTACTACTACTACAACAACTGTTGCTGCTACTACTAATACAACTGCTGCTAACACTACGACTACTGCTACTAGTACTACGATTGTGAGGTCTACTACTACTGCTACTACTATTGCTACTACTAGTTTTGTTACTATAACTACTACAATAACTATTACTTCTACAACTATTGCAACAACTGCTACTGCTACTACTATTGCTACTAGTACTACTCCTGGTACTGCTACTACTACTGCTAGTACTTCCATTACTACTTGTACTACTACTACTACTACTATTATTGCTACTTCTTCCACTACAAGTACTAATCTTATTACCACTGATGTTGTTGTTGCTCCTGCAACTACGACTACTGGTACTAATACTACTACTGCTTCTACAAATACCACTACTAGTGTGATAACTACTACTTCTACTACGGTTACTACAGCTACTACTACTAGTACTACTACAGCTATTGCTATTGCTGCTACTACTCCTACTATAATTACTACCACTACTACAATTTCTACTACTACTACTTCTGCAACTAGCACTTCTATTACTACTAATACTACATCCACTGCTGCTGCTACTGCTACTACTACTACTCCTACTAATATTACTACGATCGCTATTACAACTACCGTTACTACTACTACTCCTACTATTACCACTCCTCCTCCTCCTCCTACTAGTAATACTACTATGACTGGTACTACAACTACTACTACTATTGCTACTTTTGCTGCTACTACTACCACAACTACTATTAATATTACTAATCCAAATACAACTACTGCTACAAAAACTACTACTACGAATGCTACAACAACTACTCCAACCTGTGCTACTGCTACTATTACTACTATTACTACTACTAATCCAAATACTACTACCATTACCAATACTACTATTACAACAACAACTACTACTACTACTACAACAACAACTACTACTACTACTGCAACCACTATTGCTACTACAAAACCATAAACCCTAAACCTTGAAACATAAACCCTAAACCCTACAACAATAACTACTACTATTACTACTGCTTCAGCTATTACTACTACTACTACTACCACTAATCCGAATACTACTACAACAACTAATACTACTACTACTACTACCACTAATCTGAATACTACTACAACAACTAATACTACTACTACTACTACCACTAATCTGAATACTACTACAACAACTAATACTACTACTACTACTACAACAACAACAACTACTACTACTACTACTGCAACTTCTGCTACTGCTACTATTTTTATTACTACTACTACTACCACTACTACTACCATATCTATTACGACCACTACAACTGATACATCTACTACTATTACTACTAATACTACTATTATTACCGTGACTTCTGTGATTACTACTACTACTCCTACTACTACAACAACTACCACTTCTGCTACAACGTCTTACTGCTACTAATACTGGTACTACTAGTACTACTGTTCCTAATACTAGTACAACTACTAGAACTACTACTATAACTATTGCTACTTACTACTACTAATACTACTACTATAACAGCAACAACAACTACTACTCCTACGACTAGGACCACTACTACTACTACTACCACTACTACCACAACTCCAACAACTACTACTATTACTTCTTCCACTCCTACTACTACTACCACTACCACCACTACTACTAGTACTACTACCACCACCACCACCACTACTACTACTACTACTAGGACTATGGCTAATACTACTATGGCTACAATTGCTACTACTACTACTGCTATTGCTACTAATGCTACTATGATTATAACTATTGCAACTATTACTACTATTTTTGCTACTACCTCTACTACCACTACTACAACTACTAGTACAACAAGTACTGCTCCTCCTATAGATACCATGACTAATGGCACTTCTACAACTATTACGACTACTGCTACCACTAACCCTCCAACCGCTATAGCTACTGCTACTAATGCTGCTATTGCCATTGCTACTAACACTACTACTATGATTGCCACAACAACTACTACTAATGTTGATGCTACTACTAATGTTGCAACAATTGCTTCTACTACTACTACTGCTACCACTACTACTACTACAATAAATACTTATACTCTAGCTGTTGCTATTACTACTACAACAACTGCTACTGCTACAACTAGTGCTGCTGTGGCAAATACTACTACTACTACTACTTCTGCTAATACTGCTATTAACACGTCTACTACTGCTACTACTAGTACTACTACAACAATAATAATAACAACTACAACTACTACTACTAATACTATGACTACTACTACTACTAGTACTACTCCTACATCTACCACTACTGCTCCACAACTATTCCTACTATTACTATAACTACTACTACCGCTTCTACTTCAGCGACTACTACTACTACTACTACTACTACTACTACTACTACTACTACTGGTACTACAATTACAACTACTAATGCAACTACTCCTACTATTGCTACTACAGCTACTATTGCAACTATTGCTTCTTTCGCCATTATCGCTACTACTACTACCACTACTACTAGTCCTACTGCTAATACTGCTACCACTGCTACATTTTGTACTACTACTACTTCTGCTAAGACGACAACTATGACTACTATTGCTACTACTATTACTACAACAACTACTTCTACTTCATCTACTATTACTACAAATACTTCTACTACTACTACAACTGCTGCTGCTACTACTACTACTATAGATGTTATGACTACATCTGATATTACCACTACTTTAGCTACAACTACTGCTACTATAACTACTTTTTCTAATATACTACTACTACTGGTTCTACTATTATTGCTACTAGTACAACTGCTACTACGAGTACTACTACTACTGTTGCTACTACTACTGCTACTACTTCTTCCACTACTACTACTGCTCCTACTGCTACTACTACTTTTGCCAGCAGTACTACTGCTACCACTACTACTACTACTCCAACTTGTACTATTACTACTACTGTTGGAACTAATATACTATTATTATTACTACTACTACTACTACTAGTTGTCCTACTACTATTACTACTATTGCTACTACTACTATGACTACAACTAGTACTTCTACTACTATGACTACTACTAGTACTTCTACTATGACTACAACTAGTACTTATACTACTATTACTACTACTACTACTACTACTACTACTAGTACTTCTACTACTACTATAGCTACCACTACTATTACTACTACTGCTGCTACTATTACAGCTACCACTACTACTCTGATTGCTACTGCGACTACTATAATAGTTACGAGTTCTGCTAGTACATCTACTACTACTACAACAACTAATATTTCTACTACTACTTCTATTGCTATGACTACTACTACTACTACTACTACTATAGCTACAACACCTACTGCTACTAACACTATAACTATGGCTACTACTACCACCACTACTTCTGCTGCTGCTGTTGCTGCTACTACTACTACTACCACCACCACCACCAACACCACCACCACCACCACTACCACTACCACTACTTCTACTACTACTACTACTACTACTACTACTACTACTACTACTACTACTACTACTACTACTACTATTAATGTTGTTGCTGCTCCTACTACTACAATTGCTATCCTATTATAGCTACTACTCCTATGACTACAACTAGTACTACTATGACTACTTCGATCATAGCAGTACTAGTTGTTGCAGCACTAATACATGGAGAAGTAGAGTACTAGCAAAAGTGATAGCAGCAGTAGTAGTAGTAGTTGTTGTAGTAGTAGTAGTAGTAGTTGCAGTACGAGTAGTAGTAGTAGTAGTAGTAGTAGTAGTAGTAGCAGTTGCAGTAGTAGTCGTAGTAGTAGACGTAGTGGTAGGAGTAGGAGTTGGAGTAGTAGTAGTAGTAGTAATAGTATTAGTAGTAGTAGTAGTAGTAACAGTAGGAAGAGGAGTAGTAGTAGTAGTATTAGTAGTTGTTGATGTGATAGTAGTCATGGTAATAGTAGTAGTAGTGCTAGTAGTAGCAGTATTGACAGCAATAGCAGTAGTAGCAGTAGCAACAATAGTAGCAGCAGCAACAACAGTGGTACTAGTAGTAGCAGTAGTAGGAGTGGTAGTTGTAGTAGTAGAAGCAGTAGCAATAGTGCTAGTAATATTAGTTGTAGTTATTGTGTAGTCACAGAGTAATAGCTGTAGTAGTTATGGTAGTAGTAGTAATGGGAGGAGGAGGAGGAGTAGTAGTAGAAGTAGCAGCAGCAGTAGTTCTGGTAGTAGTAGTGGTAGTAGTCATAGTAGTAGTAGTAGTAGTAGGAGTAGTAGTAATAAAAGAAGCTATTGTAGTAGTAGTAGTAGTAGAAGGAGTTGTACTACTAGCAGTAGTAGTTGTTGTTGCTGTTGTAATAATAGTAATAGTAGTAATATTAGTAGCTAGAATAGGAGTACTAGTAGTAGAATTATTTGCAACAGTGGTAATAGCTAAGTAGCAGGGGTAGTAGTAGTAGTTATTGTTATTGTAGTATTTGTCGAAGTTGTAGTTGGAATAGTAGTAGTAATAGTAGTTCTCGTAGTAGTAGGTGTAATAGCAGTTGCACGAGTAGTAGTTGTAGAAGTTGTAGTAGTAGTAGTTGTCGTAGTAGCTGGAGTAGTTGTAGTAGCAGCAGCAGGAGTAGTAATAGTAGTAGTTGTTGTTGTTGTAGTAGTTGTAGTTGTAGCAATAGTAGGAGAAGTATTTGTAGTAGTTGAAGAAGTGGTAGTAGCAGTAGTAGCAAGTAGTAGAAGTAGTAAAAATGGTAGTAGAAGTAGTAATAGTACTAGTAGTTGCAGTAGTAGTACTAATAGTAGTAGTAGTTGTAGCAGTAGTTATAGTAGTAGGAAAAGTAATAGTAGTAGTATGGGGAGTAGTAATAGAAGCAGCAGCAGTAGTAGTAGTAGTAGTAGTATCTATAGTAGTAGTAGTGGTAGTAGTACTATTAGTAGTAGTAGTAGTAGGAGTAGCAGTAGTTGTAGTAGGAGTCGCAATAGTAATAGTAGTGGAAGTAGTAGTTGTAGTTATAGTAGTATTAGTAAGTAGTAGCAGTAGTAGTAGTCAGAGTAGTAGTAGCATGAGGGGTAGCAATAGTACTAGGTGTAGCAGTAGTAGTACTATTAGTAGTGCTTGGAGTAGTACTACTAGTAGCGATAATGGTGGTGGTAGTAATAGCTATTGTAGTTGTTTAAGTTGCAGTAGTAGTACAGATAGTAGTAGTTGTTGTGGTTGTAGCAACAATAGTAATGGTAGTAGTCATAGTGGTAATAGTAGTAGTTGTAGTAGTAGTCATAGTTGTAGTAGCATAGTAGTAGTAGTATTAGAAGTAGCAGTAGTAGTATTAGTAGTTGTAGTAGTAGTAGCTGTAGTTGTAGTGGAAGTAGTAATAGTAGCAGTAGCAGTAGTTGCAGCAATAGTAGTAGCTATAGTATAGTAGTAGTAGTGGTAGTGTAGTAGTTGTAGTAGTAGTCGTGGCATGTTGTAGTGGAGGTAGTAGTGGCAGTAGTAGCAGCAGCAACAACAACAACAGTAGTAGTTGTTGTTGAATTTGTCGTAGTAGTGATAGATTTAGTAGTAGGAGTAGTAGCAATTGTAGTTGCATCAGTATTAGTGGAAGCGGTCATTGTATTAGCTATAGAAGAAGTCATACTGGCAATCATTTTAAGAGGGGTAGTAGTAGTAGCAGTAATTATAGTGTAGTGGTAGTAGCAGTTGTAGCAGTAGCAGTAGCAGTAGTAGTAGCTGTAGCAGTAACACTAGTAGCATTACTATTAGCAGTAGTAGTAATAGCAGTAGTAGAAGTATTAGCAGTAGTGGTAGTAACAGTAGTAGTAGTGTTAGTAGTAGCAGCAGCAGTAGGAGAAGTAGCAGTTGTGGCAGTAGTAGTATCAGTAGCAAAAGTGTCAGTTTAAGTAGTAGTAGTAGTAATAGCGGTAGTAGTAGTAGTAGTCATAGTAGTAGTAGTAGAGCAGCAGCTGTAGTAGTAGTGACAGTATCAGTAGTAGTAGCAGGAGTAGCAGAAGTGGTAGCAACATTATTTGAAGTAGCAGTCATGTAGCGGTAGTAGTTGCAGAAGTGGCAAAAGTGGTAGTAGCATGTAGTAGTTGTAGTAATAATGGCAGTAGTAGTACTAATAGTTGTATCAGTAGTAGTAGTAGTACTAATAGTAATAGTAGCAGTTGTTGTTGTTGTAGTTGCAGGAGTAGTATTAGTAGTAGTAGCAAGTAGTAGTTATAGTATTAATGGCAATAGTAGTAGTAATAGTTGCATTAGTAGTAGTAGTACTAATAGTAATAATTGTAGTAGTAGCAGTTGTAGTCATAGGAGTAGTAGTAGTAGTAGCAATAGTTGTAGTAGTAGTACTAACAGTAGTAGCGATAGTAGTTGGAGCCGTAGTTGTAGTAATAGCAGAATTAGCAGTACGGGTAGTAGTAGTAGTACTAATTACAGTTGTAGTAGCAAGCTATAGTAGTAGTAGTAGTGGTAGTAGTAGTATTATTAGTACTTGAAGGAGGAGGAGGAGTAGTAGTAGTAGTAGAGGTATTAGAAGTAGTAGTAGAAGAGTTAGGAGTAGTAGTAGTACCAATAGTAGTTGGAGTAGTAATAGTGGTAGTACTAGTAGTTGTAGTGGTAGTCGTAGTAGTAGTAGGAGTTGTAGTAGGAGTAGTAGTAGCGGAAGTAGTAGTAGTAATAGTTGTAGTAGTAGTAGTAGTAACAGTGTTAGCTGTAGCAGTTGTAGTAGTAGGTGTAGTAGTGGTAGTAGAAATTATAGTAGTAGTAGTAGTACCAACAGTTGTAGCCATAGTAGTAGCAATAGCAGTAGTGGAATTTGCAGCAGTTGTAGCAGTAGTAGTAGTGGTATTAGTTTTAGCAGTAGCAATAGTAGTGATTGTAGTAGTAGTAGTAGTAGTTGCGGTAGTAGTAATATCAGTAGCAATAGTATTAGTTGCAGTAGTAGTAGTAGCAGTAGTCGTAGCAATAGTAGTAGTAGCCGTAGCTATAGTAGTAGTATTAGTAGTGATTGTGGTGGTAGTAGTAGTAGTAGTAGTAATAGTAATAGTAGTAGTTGTTATAGTCGTAGCTATCATAGTAGTAGTAGTAGAAATAGTAGTTGTAGCAACAATGGTAGTAGGAGTAGCATTAGTTGCAGTAGCATTATTATTAGTAGTTGTTGTTGTAGCAATAGTAGCTACAAAAGTGATCGTAGTAGTGGTAGCAAGTAGTAGCAGTAGTAGTAATAGTTGTAGTAGTAATAGTAGTAGTAGTAATAATTGTAGTAGTAGTGGTAGTAGTTGTGATACTAATAGTAGTAGTAGTAGTTGTTGTAGCAATAAGCATAGTAGTAGTTGTAGTAGTAGCAGTAGTAGTGATTGCAGATGTACTAAAAGTAGTTATAGTGGTATTTGTATTAGTAGTAGTTGAAGGAGTATTAGGAGTTGTAGTAGTACTAGTTTTAGTAGTAGTTGTTGTAGTTGTATTAGGAGTAGTAGCAGTCACAATAGTAGTAGTAGGACTAGTAGTAGTAGTAGTAGTAGTTGTGGTAGTAGTCATAGTAATAGTAGGAGTAGTAGTAGTAGCAGTAGCTGTAGAAGTAGATGAAGTAGTATTAGTTGCACAAGTCGTACCAATAGTAGTGGTAATAGTTGTAGTAGTAGTTGCAGTAATAGTAGTAATAATAGTAGTAGTAGTCGGAGTAGTAGTAGGAATCATTGTGCGAGTAGGAGTATAGCACTAGTAGTAGTAGTGGTTGTTGTTGTTGTGGCAGTATTAGTTGTAGTAATAGTGGTAGTAGAAACAATTGTAGTAGTAGGAGGAGGAGGAGTAGTAGTAGCAATAGTAGTAGTAGTTGTAATAATAGTAGTAGTTGAAACAGTAGTTGCAGTAGTAGTAGCTTTGGCAGTAGTAGTAATAGATGTTGTTATTGTAGGGGGGGTAATAGTAGTAGTAGTTGTAATTAGTACTAGTACTACTAGTAGTAGTAGTATTAGTAGTACTTGAAGAGGTAGTTGGAGTGGTAATAGTAGCAGTAGCAATAGTAGTAGGAGTGGCAACACTAGCAATAGTAGTCGGAGTAGTTGCAAATGTGGTAGGAGTAGTAGCTGTAGTACTAGCAGTAGTAGTAGTAGTAGTATTAGTAGTAGTGGTTCGAGTAGTAGCGGTAGTAAAAGTAGGAGTAGTAGTAGTGGTAGTAATAGGGGTTGTAGCAGCAGCAGTAGTAGTAGGAGCAACAATAGTAGTAGTAGCAGTAATAGTTGTAGTAGTAGTGCTTGTAGCTTTAGTGGTATTTGCAATTGTAATAGGAGTAGTAGTAATAGCAATACTAGCAGTATTAGTTGTCATTATAGTAGTAGTAGTAGTAGTAGTAGTAGTAGTAGTAGTAGTAGTAGTAGTAGTAGTAGTAGTAGTAGTAGTAGTAGTAGTAGTAGTAGTAGT
>RXID01016099.1:0-14589 GCA_005019695.1 Trichopus zeylanicus subsp. travancoricus | reverse complement strand
AAGTATTAATGTTGTAGTAGTAGTAGAAGTCACTGTAGAAATAGTAGTAGTATTAGTAATGGTAGCAGTAGCAATAGTTGTAGTAGTAGTAGTACTGGAGATAATAGTAGTAGTTGTTGTTATAGCAGCAAAATCGGGAGTAGCAATTGTAGTAGTAGTTGTGGTGGTAGTTGTCATAGTAATAGTTGTAGTTGTAGCAGTAGCAGTAGTAGTAGCAGTAGTTGTAGTTGTTGTAGTAGTAGTGGTAGTGGTAATAATAGTTGTAGTAGTAGTAGTAGCAGTACTAGTAGCAGAAGTAGTAGTAGTCGGAATAGAGTAGTAGTAGAAGTAGCAAGAGCGGTAGTAGTAGCGGCAATAGTAGTAGTATTAGTAGTAGCTGTTGTTGTTGTATTAGTAGTTGCAGTTGTAATAGCCGTACTGGTAGTTGTAGTAGTTGCAGTAGTAGAAACAATAGTAATAGTAGTTGTAGTAGTAGCAGTTGTAGCAGTAGCAGTAGCAATAGTAGTGTGAGTAGGAGTTGTAGCAGTTAAAGTAGTAATGATAGTAGTAGTAGTTTTTGTAGTAGTAGTAGGAGCAGCAGCAGAAGTAGTTGTCGTAGAAGTAGCAGTAGTAGTAGTAACAGTAGTAACTGAAGTAGTAGTGGCAGAAGGAGTAGGTGTAGTAGTAGTAGTAGCAGTAGTTGCAGTAGCATTAGTTGTAGTTATATTGGCAATAGCAGCAGTAGCAGTAGCAGTAGTAATAGTTGTTGTAGTAGTAGTAGAAGTAGTAGGGGAAGTAGTGGCAGTAGTTATAGTCATAATCGGACTAGTAGTAGTAGTAGTAGAAGTAGTAGTAGTAGCAGTAGCAGTAGCAGTAGTAGTAGCAGTTGCAGTAGTAGTAGTGGTAATAGTAGTAGTAGCAGTAAAAGCAATACTGGCAGTAGTAGCAGTAGCAGTAGTAGTCGTACCAGTAGCAGTAGGAGTGGTATTGTAATAGTAGCAGTTGCAGTAGTAGTAGTTGTTGTTGTAGTAGTAGTTGCAATAGGAGTAGTAGTAGCAGTAGTACTGGTATTTGTAATCATAGTAGTTGTCGGAGTAGTTGTAGTAGTAGTCGTATTAGTAGTATTGGTAGTAGTAGTAGTGGTTGTAGTAGTAGTGCTAGTAGTTGTTGTAGTGGCAGTACTAGCAGTAGTAGTTTTTGTAATACTAATAGTAGTGGTAGTAGCCAGAGTATTAGTGGTAGTTGCTGTTGTAGTAGTGCTAGCCGCAGCATTAGTAGTTGTTGTAGTAGCAGTAGTAGTTGTTGAGGTAGTAGTAGTTGTTGTTGTAGCAGTAGCAGTAGTTGCAGTAGTATTAGTAGTAGCAATTGTAGTAGTAGTAGTAGTGGTGGTGGTGGTGGTGGTGGTGGTGGTGGTGGTGGTGGTGGTGGTAGTAGTAGTAGTGGTGGTGGTGGTGGTGGTAGTACTACGAGTAGTAGTAGCAGTAAGAGTTGGAGTAGGTGTTGTTGTAAGACTAGTAGTAGGAGTAGTAGTAATATTAGTAGGAGTTGTTGTAGGAGTACTCGTAGGAGTTGTAATTGTTGGAATAGTGGTGGTAGTAGTAGTAGTTGTTGTTGTTGTAGTAATTAGTTGTCGTAGTTGCATGGTAGTAGTAGTAGTTGTTGTACTAGTGGTAGTAGTGGTAGTAATTGGAGTAGTGGCATTAGCAGTAGCAATAGAAGTAGTTGTAGTAGTAGTTGTCATTGCAGTAGCTATTGTTGTAGTCGTAGCAATAGTAGTAATAGTAACTATAGTTGTAGGTGTAGTAATAGGAGTAGTAGCCGAAGTTAGGAACAACAGCAGCAATAGTAGTAGTATTAGTAGTTGTAGTAGCGACAGTACCAGCAGCAGTAGTAATATTAGTATTAGTGGTAGTGGTAGTAGTAGTAGTTGTTGTTGTTTTAGTTGTTGGAGTTGTGGTAGCAGTAGTTGTTATTATTGTATTAGTAATAGGAGTTGGAGCAAGAGTAGGAATAGTAGTAGCCATCGTAGTAGTAGTAGTGGTAGCAGTAGTAGGAGTAGGAGTTGGAATAGTAGGAAATGTAGTAATAGTGGTAGTTGTAGAAGTTGCAGTAGTAGTAGTGGTAGCAGTAGGAATAGTAGTTGTAGTAGTAGTAGTTGTTGTTGTAGTTGTAGTAGTAGGAGAAGTAGTAGCAGTTGTGGCGGGAATATTAGTAGTAGTAGTAGTTGTAGTATTAGCAGCAGCAATTATAGTATTAAGAGCAGTAGTAGTAGTGGTAGTAGAAGTAGTAGTTGTTATCATAGTAGTAGTAGTAGTAGCAACTGCAGTAGTAGTTGTTGTTATAGTAGCGGAAGTAGTAGTAGTAGTAGCAATAGCAGTAGTACTTGTTGTTATAGTAGCGGAAGTAGTAGTAGTAGTAGCAGCGGCAACAACAACAACAGTAGTAGTAATACTGGTAGTAGTATTACAAGTAGTAGTAGTAGTCGTAGTAGTTGTTGTTGTTGTTGTAGTTGTAGCAGTAGAAGCAGCAGTAGCAATAGTTCCACCAGTAGTAGTAGCAGTAGATGTTGTGGTAGGAGATGTAGTAGGAGCAGTAGTTGGAGTAGCAGCAACAACAAAAGTTGTAGTAGTAGTTATGGTAGTTGTAGTAGTTATAGTTGTAGTAGCAGTAGTAGTAATAGTGTAGTAGTAGGCACATCAGTAGTAGCAATAGTTGTAGCAGCGTTAGTAGTTGTGGTAGTAGTAGTAGCAGTAGTAGTAGTTCTTGTAGTGGTATCAGCAGTAGCAGTTGCTGTAATAGTTGTAGTAGTAGTACTAGTAGTAGCAGCAATAGTCGTAGCAGTTGTTGTAGCAGCATGGACAGTAGTGGTTGTATTAGCCATAGTAGTAGCGATAGTAGTAGCAATAGTAGTAGCAGTAGCTATAGTAGTAGTAGTAGTACCAGTAGTAGTACAAATAGCAGCAACAGTGGCAGTTGGAGCCACAATAGCCGTACTAGCAGTAGTAGAACTAGTAGTAGTAGTAATAGCAGGATCAAAAGTACTAGTAGCATTTGTAGCTCTCGGAATAGCAATAGCAACAGTAGCAAGAGAAACAGGATCAGTAGTAATACTAGCGATAGTAGAAGCAACAATAGGAGACATAGTAGTAGAAGTAGCGACAACAACAATAGCTGTGGTATTAGTAGTAGTAGTACGAGTTATTGTTGTTGTGGTGGTAGTTATAGCAGTAGCAGTAGTAATAGTTGTACTAGTAGTAGGAGTAGCGGAAGGAGTAATAGTAGTAGCAGTTGTACTAGTAGTAATGTAGTAGTAGTAGTAGTAATAGTAGTAGCAGCAGTAGTAATAATAATAATAGTTGTAGTTGTTGTAGTAGTAGTAGTAGTAGTAGTAGTAGTAGTCGCAGGACTGTTTGGAGTAGCTGTATTAGTGCAAGTAATAGAAGTAGTAGTAGTAATAGTAATAGTAGTAGTAGTAGTAGCAGTAGTAGTAGTCATAGTAGGAGCTGTAGTAGCAATTGGAGTAGTCGTAATAGTAGTAGCAGTAGCTGTTGTAGTAGTAAGAGGAGTTGTAGTTGTTGTAGTAGTAGTAGTTGTTGTTGTTGTTGTTGTGGTCGTGGCAGTAGTAGGAGTAGCAGTAGTAGTAGTTAGAGTTGGAGTAGTCATGGTAGTTGCGGTAGTAGTCATAGTAGTTGGAGTAGTAGACGGATTTCGTGTGTGGTTGGGAGCAGTAGTAGGAGTAATAGTAGTTGTTATTGTAGTAGTAGTGTAGTAGTAGCCATTGCAGTAGTAGCAGTAGTTGTAGCAGTTGTAGCAGTCGTAGCAATAGTAGCTATAGCAGCAGCAATTGTAATAGTAGTAGTAGTAATAGTACAAGTAGTGGTAGTGGTAGTAGTAGTTGAAGTAGTAGTGGTGGTAGTCAATGTAGGAGTAGGAGTAGTAGTAGGAATGGTAGTATTAGTGGTAGTAGTTGTAGGAGTAGTAGTGGTAGTGTTAGTATTAGTAGTATTAGTACCAGTAGTTGTAGTTATAGTAGTAGTTATGGTAGTAATAGCGGTAGTAGTAGTAGTAGGAGTAGTAGTTGCAATAATACTAGTTGTGGTTGTAGAAGGAGTTGGAGTAGGAGTTGTAATAGGTGTAGTAGTAGTAGTAGTAGTAGTGGGGGCAGTCCTAGTAGTAGGAGTTGTAGTAGCAGTTGGAGTTGGAGTAGGTATCAGAATAGCTGTAGTAGTAGTAGTAGTAGGTGTAGTAGTCAAAGTAGCAATAATTGGAGTAAGAGTAGGAATAGTAGTAGTAGTAGGAGTAGTAGTAATAGTAGTAGTAGAAATTGTGGAAGTAGTAGGTATAGTAGTAGATGCAGTAGTAGAAGTAATCATAGTAGTTGTTTTCATTGTAGTAGCAGTAGTAGAAATTGTGGAAGGGGTAGTAGTAGTAGGAGTTATACAACTAGTAATACAGTAGTAGTCTTAGTTGCAGCAGCAGCAGCAGCAGTAGTAGTATTAGTTGAAGTAGTAGTAGTTGTAGTAGTAGTAGTAGTAGTAGTAGTAGTAGTAGTAGCAGTTATTGCAATAGTAGTAGTAGTAGGATTGTTTGGGGTAGTAGTATTAGTACTAGTTATAATTGTAGTAGTAGTAGTAGTAGTAGTAGTAGGAGCAGTAGTTGCAGTAAGAGTAGTCATAGTAGTAGTAGTAGCAGCAGCAGGAGTAGAAGTAGTAGTAGTAGCCATATTAGAAGTAGTTGGAGTTGGGAGTCATAGTTGTAGAAGTCGTAGGAGTGCCGGGAGTAGTAAAAGTTGTAGTAGTTGTAGTGGTAGAAGTAGTAGGAGCGTTAGTCTTAGTAGCATACTAGTAGTAGTATTAGTAGGGTTACTATTAGTAGTAGTACTTCCATTAGTTGTAGGAGTAGTAATAGTAGCAATTGTACTAGTAGTAGAAGTAGTAGCAGTAGTACTAGTAATAGTAATAGTAGCAGTAGTAGTAGTAGTAGTAGCAGCAGTAGCAGCAGCAGTTGTAGTAGTAGTAGTAGTAGTAGCAGTAGTAGAAGTAATAGAAGTAGTAGTATTTTTGGTAGTAGTAATAGTAGTAGCTGCAATAGTAGCAGTAGTAGTCATAGTAGAAGTAAGAGTAGCAAGTAGCAATAGTAGTAGTAGTTGTTGTTGTTGTAGTAGGAGTGTTTGGAGTAGTTTTATTCGTACGAGTAGTAGTAGCAATAGTGCCAGTTGGAGTAGTAGTAGTAGTGGGAGTAGTAGTAATAATAGTAGTAGTAGTCATAGTAGAAGTTGTAATAACAGTAGTATTAGTAGTAGTAGTTGTAGTAGTCATAGTAGGAGTGTAGTAGTAGTAGTAGTAGTGGGAGTAGTAGTAGTTGAAGTTGTAGGAGAGCTAGGAGTAGTAGCAGTTGTTGTAGTAGTAGTAATAATAGTATTAGGTGTAGTACTATTTGTAGTAGTAGCAGTAGTGGTAGTAGTAGTCAGGGTGTTAGGAGTAGTTGTTGTTGTTGTTGTAGTAGTAGTAGTTGGTGTAGTACTATTTGTAGTAGTAGAAGCAGTAGTAGTAGTAGTTGGGGTGTTAGGAGTAGTAGTTGGGGTAGCATAGTAAGGGTAGTAGTGTTTGTTCTTATTGTTGTAGTTGTAGTGGTAGTAACAGTAGTAATAGTACAAGTAGGAGTTTGAGTTCGAGAAGCAGTAGGGTTCGTAGTTGTTGTAGTAATAGCAATAGTAGGAGTACGAGTAGTAGTAAAAGCAGGAGGAGGCATTTGAGTAGGATTTGTAGCATGGTTTGTAGTGGTAGTAGTAGTAGCCGTAGGAGGAGTTGTAGTAGTACTAGTAGTAGTGGTAGTAGTGGTTGTAGTGGAACTACTAGTAATAGTAGTAGTTGCCGTTGTAGTAGTAGCAGTAGTAGTAGAAGTAGAAGTAGCAGTTGCAGATGCACCAGCAACAGTAGCATAGTCGTAGCACTAGTTGTAGCAGCTGTAGTTGCAGTACTAGTAGCAGTAGTTCTAGTAGTGGTAAAGTAGGAGTAGTAGTAATAGTTGGAGTTGGAGTTGGAGTTATAGTAGTTATAGTAGTTGTAGTACTACTAGTAGGAGTTGTAGTTGTAGCAGTTTTTGGAGTAGGAATAGAAGTAGTAGTAGTAGTCGGAGTTGTACTAGGTGTAGTAGTGGTAGTTCTAGTGGGTGGAAAAGTGCTGGCAGTATTAGTAGTAGTTGTTGTAGTAGTAAGGGTCTTAGGAGGAGTAGGAATAGTAGTAGTCGTAGTAGTAGTAGGAGGAGTATTAGTAGTAGCAGTAGTAGGAGTAGGAGTTGCAATAGTAGATGTAATAGTAGTAGTAATAGTAGTAATAGTAGTAGTAGTAGTCGTAATAGTAGTAGTAGTAGTAGTAGTAGTAGTAGTAGTAGTAGTAGTAATAGTAGTAGTAGTTGTTGTAGTTATAGTAGTAGGAGAAAGAGTAGCAGTAGTAGTCGTAATATTAGTAGTAGTTGCAGTAGTAGTACTAGTAGTAGTAGTAGTTGTTGTTGTTGTTATTGATGTTCTAGTTATAGTAGCAGGAGCTGTAGTAGGAGTTGTAGTTGGTGAAGCAGTGGTAGCAGTGGTACTGGTCGGTGTAGTAGCAGTAGGAGTTGGAGTAGGAGTAACAGTGGGAGTTGTAGTTGTTGGAATTGTGGTAACAACAGTACTAGTAGGTGTAGTAGTTGTAGGAGTTGGAGTAGGCATTGGAATAGGAGTAGCGGTAGCAGAAGTAGCAGTAGGAGTTGTAGGAGTAGGGGTAGGAGTAGTAGCAGTAGTAGTAGGAGTCGGAATAGTAGTAGAGGTAGTAGTAGTAGTAATAGTAGTAGTAATAGTAGTAATAGTAGTAGTAGTAGTAGTAGTAGGAATAGTAGTAGTCATAGGAGTAGTTGTTCTTTTAGTAGTAGCAGTAACAGTAATAATATTAGTAGTAGTTGTAGTAGCAGTAGTTGTAGTACTAGCAATAGTAGTAGTATTTGTAGAAGTTGTCGTAGTAGGAGTTGTCGTAGGTGTAGTTGTAGCAATTGTAGTTGTTGGAGTAGTGGTAGCAGCAGTTTTAGTAGCTGTTGTAGCAGTAGGAGTTGGAGTAGGAGTAGGGATAGTTGTAATCGTAGTAGTAGTAGTAGAAGGAGTAGTCGTAGTAGGAGTAGTTGTAGTAGCGGTAGTAGGAGTAGGAGTTGACATCGAAGTAGATGTAGTAGTAGTAGTAGCAGTGGGAATAATAGTTGTCATAGTTGTAGTAGTTCTTCTAGTTGTAGTAGTAGGAGTAGTAGTAGTATTAGTACTAGTAATATTTGTAGTTGTTGTAGTAGTAGTAGTAGTAGTAGGAGTAGTAGTAGTTCTAGCAGTAGTAGTAGCAGCAGCAATAGCAACGACAGTAGTCACAGTAGTTTTAGATGTAGTAATAGTTGTCTTATTAGTAGTAGTAAGAGTAGTAGTAGCATAGTAATAGCAGTAGTAGTAGTAGCAGTAGCAGCAGTAGTAGTAGTAGTACTAATAGTAGCAGTAGTAGTTTTTCTTGTAGTAGTAATAGTTGTTGTTGCAGTACTAGTAGCAGTAGTAGTAAAAGTAGTAGTAGGACTGTTTGGAGCAATAGTATTATTACGAGTAGCAGTAGCAGTAGTAGTTGTAGTAGTAGTAGTAGTAGAAGAAGTAGCGGTAATAGTAGTAGTAGTCGTAGTAGGAGTGTAGGAGTGTAGTAGTAGTAGTAGTAGTTGGAGTAGTAATATTAGTAGTTCTAATCGGAGTATTAGTAGTAGGAGTAGCAGTAGGAGTTGTAGTATTGTAATATTTGTATTAGTTGTTGTTGTAGTAGTAGTAGTCATAGTAGTACTAGTAACAGTTGGAGTGAGAGTTGGAGTAGGAGTAGTAGTAGGATTTGTAGTAGTGGTAGTAGTAGTCGTAGGAGTGGTATTAGTAGTAGTGGTACGAGTAGTAGAAGTAGTAGTAGTGTTAGTATTAGAAGTTGTAGTAGTCGTAGTGTTGTTATTAGTAGAAGTAGTACCAGTAGTAGTTGGAGTAGTAATAGTAGCAATTGTACTAGGGGTAGAAGTAGTACTAGTAGTAGTAGTAGTAGTAGTAGTAGTAGTAGTAGTAGTAGTAGTAGTAGTAGTAGTAGTAGTAGTATTAGTTGTGGTGGTAGCAGTAGTGGTGGTAGTGGTAGTTGTGACATTAGTAGTTGTAGTAGTAGCAACAATAGCAGTAGGAGTTAGAGTAGGAGTGGTAGTTTCAGTAGCTGTAGTGGTAGTTGGAGCAATAGTTGTAGTAGTAGGTGTAGGAGTAGGAGTAGTTGTAGGAGGTGAAGTAGGAGTTGGTGTAGGAGTAAGAGTAGTTGTAGGAGTAGGAGTAGTTGTAGTAGTGTTAGCATTGGTAGGAATTGTACTAGTAGTTGTATGAGTAGTAGTAGTAGCAATTGTACTTGTAGTAGTAATAGTGCTAGTAGTAGTAGAAGTTGTAGTAGTAGTAGTAGTAGTAGTAGTGTTTGTTAGAGTGGGGGTAGTAGTAGTTGCAGGAGGGGTAAAAGCGGTAGGAAAAGTAGTGTCAGTGGTAGTAGCAGCAGTAGTAGTAGTAGTTGTAGTAGTACTTGTAGAAGTAGTAGTAGTAGTGGAAGGAGTATTAGTTGTTGTAGTAGTAGTAGTAGTAGTAGAAGTAGTAGTAGTAGGTGTAGTAGTATTTGTAGCAGTAGCAATATTAGTTGTAGTAGTAGGAGTGTTAGGTATAGTAGTAGTAGTAGTATAGCAAGAGTAGTAGTGTTTGTTCTTGTTGTTCTAGCAGCAGCAGTAGTAGTAGTAGTAACAGCAGGAGTAGGAGTTCAAGTAGCAGTAATAGGCTTTGTAGTAGTTGTAGTAGCAGTAGTAGCAGTTTGAGTCGAAGTAACTACTACTTCTACTACTACTACTACGTGTATTCCTACTGTTCCTACTTCTACTATTAGTACTAGTACTACTACTGCTACTACTACTACTCCTCCTCCTACTACTACTGCTTCTACTATTACTAGTGCTACTACTGCTGCTACAGCTACTACTGCTACTGATACTACCCCTAATGTACTCGTACAATAACAACTACTACTTCTACTACTACCACTGCGACTACTTCAAGTACTACTACTGGAACTATCGCTAATGCAACTAGTATTACTACCACTATGACTACTTTGACAACTACTGCTACTACTGCTACTTCTACTACAACAACTACTACTACTACTATCAAAACTAATACTACTACTGCTACTGCTACTACTATGACTTCTTCTCCTACTTCTACAACTACTACTACTAGTTCTCCAACTACTACTACTACTATTACTACTCCTATACCTACTGTTGCTCGTACTTCTACTACTAGTACTACTAGTACTACTACTAACTACTACTGCTACTCTTACTGCTGCTGCTGCTGCTACTGCTACTATTTTTTCTACTACTACTGCTACTACTACTACGACTATTACTACTAATACAACTGCTACTCCTATTGCTACTATTAGAAGTACTACTGCTGCTACTGGTAGGGCAACTACTATTTTTACTACTACAACTACTGCTACTACTATTGCTACTGCTACTACTGCTGCTACTACTACTACTTCAACTAGTAAAACTACTACTACTAGTACCCCAACAACTGAAGCTACTACTACTATTGCTACTACTGCTGCTACTACTCCTACTGCTATTATCGCTATTGCATGTACTACTGCTACTACTACTACTACAAAAACAACTACTATTACTCCTACTGCTGTTATTTCTGCTACTGCCACTACTATTGTGACGACTACTACTACTCCTGCTGCTACAACTACTACAAGTACTATTTCTGCTACTACTACCTTCACTACTAGTACTTCAGCTACCAGTATGGCTGCTGCTGCTGCTACTACTACTACTTCTCCGACTACTCCAATTATTACAACTACTGCTACTAGTACAACAACTACTATTACTTATGTCATTACTACTACTACTACAACTACTATTATTGCTCCTTCTGCAAATGCTACTACTTTTGCTGCTACTACTACTAATACCACTACTACTGCTCCTACTACTAATGCTACTGCTACTACAACAATTGCTGCTTCAGCTACTACTACTGCTACTGCTACTTCTACGACTTCTACTACTGCTACTATAGCTGCTACCACTACGGCAACTACTACTACTAGTACTCCTGCTACTCCTGCTACTACTGCTACTCCTTCCACTATGATTGCTTCGAGTGCTACATCTGCTAATATCGCACCAATTTCTACTACTACTGCTAGTAGTACCACTAGTGCTACTGCTACTACAGCAACTACTACTACTCCTACTACTAATACTACAACCCCTCCTCTTACTTTTGATGCTCCAACTACTACTACTACCATTGCTACTACTACTGCTGCTACTACTGCAACTACTGCTCCTACTGCTACTACTGCTGCTGCTGTTACTACTACAACAACAACAACAACAACTACTACTACTACTACAACTTTTGTTACTCCTACTATTACTACTACTGCTCCTACAATTACTACTACTACTACTTCTTTTGCGGCAACTATTAATGTTATTACTACTACTGCTACTAATAATGCTAATAGTACGACTTCTGCTACTACTTCTACTACTACTACCGATGGCACAACTGCTACTGCTACTACTTCTACCACTTCTGCAACTACTTCTACCACAACTGCTGCTACTACTATGACTACTAAAACTACTACTACTTTCACTACTACTGCCGCTTCTATTACAACTACAACTACTATTACTTCCCCTTCAACTATTGCTACTACTTCTACTACTACTACTTTGACTACAGCTACTGCTACTGCTACTTCTACATCAACTTTTGCTACTACTTCTACTTCAACTACTCCTACTACTACTATGACTAATACAATTATTACTAATACTACTACTAGTATTACTGGTGCCGCTACTACTACTACTACAACTTTTCCAACTCCTAATACTGCTACTACTACTATTACTGATAGTACTACTACTACTGCAATAACTACTAATACTACTACCACTACTACCACTACTACTACGACTACAACTATAGCTACTTCATCTACTATTACCACTACTAGTGCTACTGCTACAACTACTACTATTACTACTGCTAGTGCTGTTACGATGACTACTACTATTACTAATAATGTTGCTGCTACTACTACAACAACTACTGCTACTACTACAGCTACTACAACTGTTTCTACTATAGTTACCGCTACTACAACTACTACACTTACTACTACTACTACTACCACTACAACAACAACAACAACTACTGCTATCACTACTACTACGGCTACTACTACTATTATAACTACTACTAATACTAGTACTGCTACTGCTGCTGCTGCTGTTATTGCTAATACTACTACTATTACTGCTACATTTGCTATGATTGCTACTGTTGCTGCTATTACTACTACTACTATTGCTACTACTTCTACAATTGCTGCTACTACTACTACTACTACTACTACTACTACTACAACTATTACTACTACCCCTACTACTGCTACTATGACTACTACTGCTGCTACTACTACTAGTGCGGCAACTACTGCTACTACTACAACTACTACCACAACTACTACTAAAGTTGCTGCTACAACTGCTGCTACTACAACAGTTGCTACCACTACTACTGCTACTACAATTACTATTTCTACTAGAACAACTACAACTGCTACCACTACTACTACTACTACTACAACTACAACAACTACTACTACAACTGCTACTTCTACTACTATTACAATTGCTACTACTTCAAGTATTGTTACTATTTCTACTCCTACTCCTAAACAACTCCTACAATTACTTTGGCTATTGGTATTACTACTTCTACTACTACTCATATTACTATTACTATTACTAATACTACCACTACTACTACTACTACTACTTCTGCTACTACCACAGTTGTTACTACTACTACTTTTGCTACTGGTAAAACTGCTACTACTGCTACTACTGCTACTGTTACTACCTCTACTACTACTAATACAACAACTAATACTACACTACTACTATAACTACTACAACAACTACTGCTACTACAACAACAACAACTACTACTACAACTACTACAACTACTCCTTATGTTACTATTACTACTACTACTACTACTATTACTTCTACTACCACTACTATTACTGCTACTAGTACTCCTATTGCTAGTAGAAGCACTCCTACATATACTACTGCTGCTGCTGCTACTACTACTACTACTACTTATTTTGCTGCTACTATTACTAAAACTAGTACTACTACTACTACTAATACTAACAAACACAACGACTGCTACAGTACTACAGTAACGGCTCCCTCCGACTCTACACCTACCAATACTACGCCTACGACTGCTAGACTACTAAGTGAGAGTACTACTACACCTAACCACTACTACAACTACTAACTACGATGACTACTACTGCTACTACGACTGATGTAATACTACAAGCTACTACTACGAGTACTAACTATTACCCAGAAGACTAGACCGATGACTACGAAGATAACTACTACTACTCGATTACTCGCTGTACAACTACTATTTTGCTACTACTTTATACTGCTATTATTACTACTAGTAGTACAACTACTACTCTTACTACTACTATTATTGCTGCTGCTACTACTAGTAGTAGTACAGCTACTGCTACCACCACTATTGCTACAACTACTATTCCTACTCCACTAATACTACTCCTACTATTACTACTACTTCTACTATTACTGCTGCTACAACTACTGCTGCTACTACCGCTACTGCTACTCCTACAACTACTACTGCTACTACTACTACTACGGCTGCGGCTAGTACTACTACTACTGGTAGTACTACTAATGCCACTAGTAGTACAACCACTATGACTATGATAATAACTACCGCTGCAACAGCTACTTCTACAACTACTATAACAACTTCTGCTACTTCTACAACAGCAATTACTACTCCTACTACTATCAAAACTAATACTGCTACCGCTACTGTTACTACTATGCTTCTTCTCTTACTATCACTACTACTACTACTTCTCCTACTACTACTTCTACTACTATAACTACTAGAACTACTCCTGCTGCAGCTACTTCTACTAGTAGTACTACTAATACTATTGCTACTATTGCAACAGTTGGTACCACTACTATTACTACTAGTACTACTACTGCTGCAATTGCTGCCACTACTGCCACTACTACCACTACTACCACTTCTACTACTACTGTACTACATCAACTGGTACCACCACGACTACTGCTACCACTACTACTACTAGTACTACAACTACCACAGCTACTGCTACTACTACTACTACTACTACAGCTACTACTACAGCTACTACTACTATTACTACTGCGGCTACGGCTACTACTCCTACTATTACAACTATTGTTTCAACTACCACTACTACTACTAGTGCTACTATAACTACTACTGTTGTTGTTGCTACTACTACTACTACTGCAAGTAGTAGAACTTCTACTTCTACTACTACTACTACATCTGCCATTGCTGCTGCTGCTACTACTCCTTCAACTACTACTAATACTACTACTTTTAGTGCTACAACTACTCAACTTACTACTACTACTGCTCTTTGTACTTCTACTACTCCCCCTACAACTACTTCTGCTATTAAAACAACTGCTGCTGCTACTACTGCCGCTACTACTATCGCTACTACTACTACTCCTACGACTACAACTGCTACAACAATAACTACTACTCCAATTATTACTTCAACTACTACTACTACTAGTATTGCACAACTTCTAGTACTTCACTGCTACTACTACTACGACTACACCTTTTCCAAACACTACTGCTGCTCCTACTACTACTACAACAACAAGAACAACTACTACTACTAGTAGTATGACTACTTCTACTACAACTTCTACTAACACTACTACTACTACTACTACCACCACTACTACCGATATTGCTACTACAACTGCTACTACTACTACTACAACAACAATAACAACTACTACTACTCCTCCTGCTACTACTGGTACTACTACTACTACTACAACAACTACTTCTAAAACTTCCACAGCAACTACCACTGCTACTTATACCACTACTACTACCGACATTGCTACTACTACTACTACTACCACTAGCACTATTGCTACTACTACTACTAGTATACCTACTACAACTGCTACTGCAACTATAGCTACTACTACGACAACTACTATTACTACTACAATTGCTACTGGCACAACTACTCCTATGACTACTACTCCTACTACAGCTACCCCCACTCCAACTACAACTACTGCCCCTTCTATTACTACTACTACTCCTATATCTAAAATTACTACTACTTCTACTACAACTACTATTGCAGTTGCTACAACAACTACTACTGCTACTACCACTACTTTTAATACTATTACTACTACAACTACTATTGCAGCAGCTACAACAACTACTACTGCTACTACCACTACTTTTAATAATATTACCACTACTACTACTATTTCTACTATGACTACTACTAGTACTTCTACAACTACTATTGCTACTACTAGTCCTACAACTACTAGTACTACTACGCCTGCAACTACTAC
>RXID01016098.1:0-29211 GCA_005019695.1 Trichopus zeylanicus subsp. travancoricus | reverse complement strand
TAGTAGTAGTAGTAAAAGTAGTAGTAGTAGTGGTAGTTGTAGTAGTATTAGCAGTAGTAATTGTAATAGTTGTTGTAGTAGCAGAGCTAGTAGTTGTAGTTGTAGTAGTAGTGTACTAGTAGTTGCTGCAATAGCAGTAACAGTATTAGTAGTAGTAGTAGCAACAGTAGTAGTAGGAGTAATAGTAGTAGCAATTGGAGTAGTTGTAGTAGTAGTAGTAGTGGTAATAGTAGTAGCAGTAGTAGCAGTAGCAGTAGCAGTGGTAGTAACAGCAGTATTAGTAGCGGTAGTCGCAAGAGTAGTAGTAGTAGGAGTGGTAGTAGGAGCAATAGTAGTCATTGTTGTAGTTGTTGTTGCAGCAGTTGTAGTAGAAGTTGTAGTACTACTACGACTACTGCTGCTTCTACTGCGACTACTACTACTACTCCTACTCCTACTACTACTACTACTATTGCTACTACTACTATTACCATTACTACTACTACTACAATTACTACTACTACTACTACGACTACTACTATCCCTACTCCTACTACTATTGCTACTGCTGCTACTCCTACAACTGCTACTCCTACTACTACTCCTATACCAAGTCATACTACTACAACTACTTCTACTACTACTACTCCAAGTCGTACTACTGCTGTTACTACAACTAAAACTCCTACTACTACTACTGCCAATAGTACTATTACAACAACAACCACAACTACTACAATAACTACAACTATTACCTCTACTACTACAGCTACTACAGCTACTACAACTACTGCTCCTACTACAACTAGTATGCCTACTACTACTATTAGGGCTACTACTACTGCCGCTACTACTACTATAACTCCTTCCACTACTGCAACTGCTACTACCACTACTACTATTACAACCACCACTACTACTACTACTACTAATACAACTACTACTATAGTTGCTATTAGTACTACTAATTCTACTGCTAGTATAATAGCAACTACTACTACTCCTTCTACAATTGCTACTACAAATACTACAACTACAACTATTCCTACTCCTACTCCTATAACTACTACTTCTACTCCTACCACTACTACTGCTGCTGCTAGTACTACTCTTACTCCAACTTCCATTACTACTATTACTCCTATTACCACTACTACCCGTACTCCAACAACTACTACTCCAATTATGACTGCTACTACTACTACTACTACTACTACTATTATTACTACTTCTGTTACTTGCACTACTACTATTATTACTACTGATATTACTACTACTACTATTACTACAACAACTACTACTAATTCTAATGCTCCTACTACAACAACAACTACTACTACTATTCTAACTACTACTACTGCTCCTACTACGACTACCACTGCTAACTCTCCTACTACTACTACCACTACCTCTATTGCACCTATTACTACTACTACTACTACTGCTGCTACTACTACTACTACTGCTGCTACTACTACTACTACTACTATGACTTATACTATGACTACTACTATTACTACTACTGCTACTACTATTACAACAACAACTACTACTACAACTACTACTACTGCTACTACACTAGTACTACTACTAATAATGCTTCTACTGCTCCTACGTCAACTCGTACTACTTCTACAACTCCTACTACTATTAGAACTTCTACAACTACTACTACTATGACTGCTACTATTACTACTACTACAACTACTTGTCCTACTACTGCTGTAGCTGCTACTACTAATGTTGCCACTGCAGCAGCAGCTACTGCTACTTTAACTACTTCTACCACTACTCCTACTCGTACAGCTACTACTACTACTACTATAACTACTTCTACCACTACTCCTACTCGTACAGCTACTACTACTACTCGTACTCCTACTATTACTACTCCTACTCCTACTGTTACTTCTAGTACAATAACTACTACTAGTACTACTACTACAACTTTCACTCCAACTCCTGCAACAACTTTTACTACTACCAATACTACTACTACTTCTGCTGGAACTATAGCTACTACTACTCATATTACTACTACTGCTATTACCACTACTACTACTACTACTACTACTTCTACTACTACTCCTACTTCAATTACTACTATCACTTCTACAACTATCACTACTACTACTACTATAACTACTACTCCTACTACTATTCTTATTACAGCTGCTATTGTTGTGTCTATAGCAGCTATCGCAACTACTACTGCTACTGTTGCTCCTGCGACGGCAGCTGTTGCTCCTCCTCCTACTACTACAACTACTACACCTACTACTACTACTACTCCAACTACTACTCCTACTACTACTGCTGCTACTGCTACTGCTGCAACTACTTCTACTACTGCTACTACTATTATTGCTATTACTACTACTACTACTACTACTCCTAATTCAACAACAACTACTACTACTACTATTAATACTACTACTATAACTGCTATGGCTATCACAACTACTACTACTACAGCTTCTGCAACCATAACTACTGCTACTCCTGCAACACCTGCGACTACTACTATAACTACTACTACGACTACAAAAACCAATACAGCTACTGTACCAACTACTACTACTCCTCCTACTCCTACTACTACTCCTGCTACTACTATTACTACTACTCCTACTACTGCTACTACTACTCCTACTCCTACTCCTACCACGACAATAACTACTAATCCTACTACTCCTACAACTACTCCTATTCCAATCCTACTACCACTATTGCTCTTACTCCCACTCCTACGACTTCTACAACTCCTACTACTTATACTACCCCTACTACAACCACCACTATGGCTACTACTACCCCTACTCCAACTCCTATTACTACCACTGCAACTACTACAACTACCGCAACTCCAACTCCAACTCCTTTTGCTTCTACTACTACTGTTACTACTACTATTACTACTGCTACTACAATAGCTCCTATTACTACCACTACCACTACTACTTGTACTACAACAACTACTACTACCACTGCAGCTACTACTACAACTTCTACTACTAGTACAACTACTACTACTACTACTACTACTCCTTCTACTAGTAGTTATTGTAGTTGTAGTAGTATTTATGGTAGTAGCCGTGGTAATTGTAGTATTAGTAGTAGTAGTAGCAATAGTAGCACTAGTAGTAGAAGAAGTAATAGTAGTAGTGGTGGCAGTCATTGTAGTACTAGTAGTGGTAGCAGTAGTAGTAGTTGTTGTAGTAGTGGTAGTGGTAGTGGTAGCACTAGTAGCAGTAGTTGTACTAGTAGCTAGAGTAGCCATTATAGCAGCAGCAGTAGATGAAGTAGTAGTAGTAGTAGCATTAGTTGTAGAAGTAGTTGTAATAGTTATAGTAGTAGCAGTAGTAGTAGCATTATTCATAGCAATAGTAGTAGCAGCAGCAGTAGTAGTAGTGGCAGTATTAATAGTAGAGGTAGCAATAGTAGTAGTACCATTAGCATGAGTTGCAATAGTAGTATTAGGAGTAGTAGGAGTAGCAACATTAGTCGTAGTAGCAGTTGTAGAAGTAGTTGTAGCAAAAGTAGTTGGAGTCATAGTAGTACCAGTAGGAGGAATAGTAGTAGTATTTGTGGTAGTAGTTGTGGAAAATGTAGTACTAGTAGAAGTAGTAGTAGTAAGAGTGGCACTAGTAGAAGTAGCAGCCATAGCGGTAGTAGTAGCAATAGTAGCTGTAGTAGTAGAAGTATTAGTAGTAGTTGCAGCAGCAGTCGTAGTAGTAGTTATAGAGGTAGTGGTTGTAGTAGTAGTTGGAGTCATAGTAGTATTAGTACGAGTAGTAGTATTATTATTTGTTGTAGTAGTTGTGAAAAATGTAGTAATAGTAGGAGTAGGAGTAGTAGTAGTAGTAGTAGCAGTAGTAGCAATAGTAGATATTGTAGTAGAAGAAGTAGTTGTTGTTATTGTAGTAGTAATAGCAGCACTAGTAGCAGCAGTAGTAGTAGCAGTAATAGTAGCACTAGTAGCAGTAGTAGCAATAGAAGCAATCGTAGTTGTAGTAGTAGAAGTAGTAATAGTAGTAGTAGTAGTGGTAGTAGTAGCAGTAGTTGCAGTAGTGGTAGTAGTTGCAGTAGTAGCGGTAGTAGCAGTAGTACTAGCAGTTGTCGCTGTAGTTATAGTACTAATAGTAATAGTAGTAGTAGACGTAGTAGCAGCAATAGTGGCAAGTGCAGTTGTAGAAATAGAAGTAGTAGAAGTACCTAAAGAAGTAGTAGTGTTAGAAGCATAAGTAGTGGAAGTAGCAGTTGTAGTAGCAGTAGTAGTAGTAGTTGCAGTAGTAGTAGGAGTAGAACTAGTACTAGTATTTGTAGTTGCAGCAGCTGTAGTAGTAGTAGCAATAGCAGTAGTAATAGTATTAGCAGTGGTAGCAGTAGTAGCAGAAGTAGCTGAAGTAGCAGAAGTAATAGTAGTAATAGCAGTAGTTGAAGCAGTACCAACAGTAGTAGCAGCAGTAGCAGTAGTAGTAGAGGTCATAGTAGTAGTAGTAGTAGTAGTAGTAGTTGTAGTTGTAGTTGTAGTTGTAGTAGTAATAGTCATAGTGGTGCAACAGTAGCAGTAGTAGCTGTTGTAGTAGTAGGTGTAGTAGTAGCAGTAGTTGCTATAGTGGTCGTAGTGGTATTAGTAATAGTAATAGTAGTAGCAGTATTAGTCCTAAGAGTAGTACTTGTATTAGTATTGGTAGTAGTTATACCAATAGTAGTAGTATTAATTAGAGTAGCTTTATTTGTAGAAATAATAGTTGTAGCAGTAGTAGTGGTAGTATTAGTAGTAGCTGTAGCAGTAGTAGTAGTAGTAGATGCCGTAGGTGTAGCAGCAATAGTAATAGTAGTACTAGCTGTAGTAGTTGTTGTAGTAGCAGTAGCGGAAGTAGTTGGCTTGTAGCAGCAGTAGTAGTAGCCATAGTAGTTTTGGTCGTAACAGTAGTAGCAGAAGTATTAGTAGTGGCAGTAGTAGTTGTAGTAGTAGAAGTAGTAGTATCAGTAGTTCTACTAGTATTACAAGTAGTAGGTTCTATTGTAGTAGAGGCGGAAGTGGTAGTTAAACTAGTAGCGAAAGTAATAGTAGTAGCGAGAATTATTATAGTGGTAGCAGTTGTAGCGGCAACTGCAACTGTAGTAGTAGTTGTAGTAGTAGCATTAGTAGCAGTAGTAGTAGCTGCAACAACAACAGTAGTAGTAGTGTGATAGTAGTAATAGTTGTAGTAGTAGCTGTAGCCGTAATAGTAGTAGTAGTAATAGTTGTAGTAGTAGTAGCATCAGCAGATGTAGCAGAAGTAGTTGAAATAGGAGAAGTGATAGTAGCAATAGCAATAATAGTAGTAGTGGTTGTAAAAGTAGTAGTAGTAGTTGTTGTTGTTGTAGTAGTCGTAGCACTAGTAGTAATAGTAGTAGTAGTAGCAGTAGTAGTAGTATTAGTAGTTCCAGTAGTAGTAGCAATAGAGGGAGAAGTTCTAGTAGTAGTAGTAGTAGTAATAGGAGTAGTAGCTGTACTAGGAGTAGAAACAGTAGTAGCAGTAGCAGTAGTAGTGGTAGTAATTATAGTACTAGTAGTAGTAGCAGTAGCAGCGGTATCAGTGGTAGCAGTTGTAGTAGTAGTAGCAGTCATAGTGGAAGTAGCAATAGCAGTAGTACTAGCAATAGTTGTAGTAGTAGCAGTTGCAATAGAAGTAGCAGTAGTAACATTAGTTATAGTTGTAGTAGATGGAGTAGAAGAAGAAGTAGTAGTTGTTGTTGTTGTACGAGTAGTGGTAGAAGTAGTAGCAGTAGTAGTAACAGTAGCAGCAACAGTAGCTATAGTAGTATTTGCCATAGCAGTGGTTGTAGTAGTGATAGTAGTAGTTACAGTAGTATTAAGACTAAAAGTAGTAGGAGTAGCAGCAGCAACAGTAGTAGTAGTTGTATAATCATTATTGCAGTAGCTGTAGGAGAAGTAGTAGTAACTACAGTAGTAGGAGTAGTCGTAGTATTAGAAGTAATATTAGTAACTGCAGTGGTAGTAGTAGTAGTAGCTGTCATACTAGTAGCGGTAGTAGTGGCAAAAGTAGTAGTTTAAGTAGAAGTAGTTGTAGTGGTCATAAAAGTAGTAGTAGCAGTAGTCGCAGTAATTTTAGTTGTACTAGTAGTAGTTATAGTTGTAGTCATTATGGTAGCAGTAGCTATAGTAGCAAAAGTAGTAGTAGTAGGAGAAGTGGTAGTAGTGGTAGTAATCATCATTGAAGCAATAGCAAAAGCAGCAGCAACAATAGTAGTAGTAGTAGAAGAAGAAGTAGTAGTAGTAGCAATAGTGGTAGTAGTTGGAGCTATAGTAGATGAAATAGCAGTAGTGGTTGTAGTTATAGTAGCAACAGTAGTTTCATCACTAGCAAAAGCAGCAATAGTGGTAGTTGTAGCAGTACTAGTAGTATTAGTGCTAGTAGTAGCAGTTGCCATTGTAGTAGCAATAGTAGCTGAATTAGTAGTAGCAGTAGCATTAGTAGTCCTGGTAGCTATAATAGTTGTAGTGTAGCAGACGTAGTAGCATTATTTATAGTAGTAGTATCAGCAACGATAGTAGTAGTCGCTGTAGCAAAAGTAGAGGTAGCAGAAGTAGCAGTAGCATTAGCATGAGTTGTAGTAGCTTTATTAGACCCAGTAGTAGTAGTAGCAGTAGTCATAGTAGTAGTTATAGAAGTAGTTGTAGTAGTACTACTAGTAGGAGTATTTGTAGTAGTTGTAGTAGTAGCAGTATTTGTGGTAGCTATAGTAGTAGTAGTAGTAGTAGTAATAGTTGCACTAGCAGTAGAAGTAATAGTAGCAGTGGTGGTAGTAATTGTAGTAGTAGTAGTGTAGCAATAGTAGCAGTAGTGGTAGTAGTGGTAGTGGTCGTGGAGTAGTAGTGGTAATATTAGTACTAGTAGCTGCAGTCGCCATTAGCACAGTAGTAGTTGATGAAGTAGCTATAGTAGTAGCATTAGTAGTAGAAGTTGTTGTAATAATTGTAGTAGCAACAGTAGTAACACTATTAATAGCAATAGTAGTAGCAACATCAGTAGTAGTGGCAGTAGCAGTAGTACCATTAGCATGAGTTGCAATAGGAGTAGTAGGAGTAGTAGGCGTAGTAGTAGTAGCAGTTGTAGAAGTAGTTGTAGCAGATATTGTTGGAGTTGTGGTAGTCCCAGTAGGACTAGTAGTAGTAGTATTTCTAGTAGTAGTTATTGAAAATGTAGTAATAGTAGTAGTAGTAGTAGTAGTAATAGTAGCAGTAGTAGCAGTAGCGGTAGTAGTAGCAACAGAAGCAGTAGTAGCAATTGTAGCTATACTAGTAGAACTATAAGTAGTAGTTGTCGCAGTTGTTGTAGTAGCAGTTGTAGAAGTAGTTGTAGTTGTGGTAGTTGGAGTGGTAGTAATATCAATAGCAGTTGTAGTAGTATTATTTGTTGTAGTCGTTGTGGAAAATGTAGTAGTAGTAGTAGTAGTAGTAGTATTAGTAATAGTAGCACTAGCAGCAGCAGTAGTAGTAGTAGCAGTAGCAGTAGTAGCAGTAGTAGCAATAGTAGCTATTGTAGTAGTAGTTGTTTTTGTTATAATAGTATCACTAGTAGCAGTAGTAGCAGTAGCAGTAGTAGTAGCAGCAGTAGCAGTAGTAGCAATAGAAACAGTAGTACTTGTAGTAGTAGAAGTAGTAGTAGTCGTAGTAGTAGTCATTGTAGTAGTTGCGGTAGTTGAATTAGTTGCAGTAGTAGCGGTAGTAGCAGTAGTAATTGCAGTAGCAATAGTAGAAGTAGTACTAGCAGTTATCACAGCAGTTGTAGTAGTAGTAGTAGTTATGGCAGCGATGGTATCATATGCAATTGTAGAAGTAGAAGTAGTAGAAGTAGCTAAAGGAGTGGTAGTATTAAAAGTAGAAGTAGTGGAAGTAGCAGTTCTAGTAGCAGTAGTAGTAGTTCCAGTAGTACTAGTAGTAGTAGTAGCAGTAGCAGTAGTAGCAGCTATTGTAGTAGAAGGAGTAGAACTAGTACTATTAGCAGTAGTGATGGAGTAGCTATAGGAGCGGCAGTAGTAGTTGTAGTAGCTGTAGCACCAGTAGCAGTAGTAGCTATAGTAATTGTATTAGTGGTGGTAGCAGTAGTAGCAGAAGTAGTTGAAGTAGCAAAAGCAGTAGTAGTAGTAGCAGTAGTTGTAGCAGTACAAGTAGTAGCAGTAGTAGCAGCAGTAGCAGTAGAGGCCATAGTAGCAGTAGTAGTGGTAGTAGTCATAGTAGTAATAATTGTACTTGTAGTAGCAGTAGAAGTAATAGTTATAGTGGTGCAACAGTAGCAGTAGTAGCCATTGTAGTAGTAGGTGTAGTAGTAGTAATAGTAGCAATAGTAGCAGTAGTAGTAGTAGTGGTATTAGTAGTAGTAATAGTAGTAGTAGTAATAGTAATAGTTGCACTAGTAGCCGAAGAAGTAATCGTAGCAGTGGTGGTAGTCATTGTAGTAGTAGCAGTAGTGGTAGTGGTAGTGGTAGTGGTAGCAGAAGTAGCAATATTAGTACTAGTAACTGCAGTAGGCATTGTAGCAAAAGTAGTAATGAGTAGCAGTAGTTGTAGCATTAGTAGCAGAAGCAGTTGTAATAGTTGTAGTAGTTGGAGTAGTAGTATCATTATTAATAGCAATAGTAGTGGTAGTAGCAGTAGTAGAGGTAGCAATAGTAGTAGTACCATTAGCCTGAGTTGCAGTAGTAGTAGTAGGAGCAGTAAGAGTAGCAGTAGTAGTCGTAGTAGCAGTTGTACAAGTAGTTGTAGCAAAAGTACTTGGTGTTGTAGTAGTACCAGTAGGAGTAGTAGTTGTAGTATTTGTAGTAGTAGTTGTGGAAAATATAGTAGTAGTTGTAGCAGCAGTAGTAGTAATAGTAGCACTAATAGCAGTAGTAGGAGTAGCGGTGGTAGTAGCAGTAGTGGTAATAGTAGCAATAGTAATAGTAGTAGAAGTATCACTAGTAGTTGAAGCAGTAGTCGTAGTAGCAATTGTAGAAGTAGTTGTAACAGTTGTAGTTAGAGTCATAGTACTATAAGTAGGAGTAGTAGTAATATTATTTGTTGTAGTAGTTGCGGAAAATATTGTAGTAGTAGTAGCAGTAGTAGTAATAATAGCACCAGTAGCAATAGTAGCAATAGCAGTAGTAGAAGCAACATTAGCAGTAGTAGCAATAGTAGCTACTGTAGCAGAAGTAGTAGTAGTTGTTATAGTAGTAGTAATGGTAGCACTAGTAACACTAGTAGAAGTAGCGGTAGTAGTAGCAGTAGTAGCAATAGTAGCAATAGAAACAATAGTAGTTATAGTAGTAGAAGTAGCAGTAGTAGCAGTAGTAGTCGTTGTAGTAGTTGCAGTAGTGGTAGTAGTTGCAGTAGTAGCGGTAGTAGCAGTAGTAATAGCAGTGGTAATAGTAGCAGTAGTACTAGCAGTTGTCGCAGTAGTTGTAGTAGTAGTAGAATTGTAGTAGTACTAGTAGCAGCAGCAATTGTACCAGATGAAATTGTAGAAGTAGAAGTAGTAGATGTAGCTAAAGGAGTAGTAGTTTCGGAAGCAGAAGTAGTGGAAGTAGCAGTTGTAGTAGCAGTAGCGGTAGTTGTAGCAGCATTAGTTGTAGCAGCAGTTGTAGTAGATGGAGTAGAACTAGTGCTAGTAGCAATTATAATGTAGTAGAAGTAGTAGAGGTAGTAGTAGTTGCAAGAGATGTAGCAATAGTAGTAGTAGTAGCAGTATTAATATCATTAGCGGTGGTAGCGGTAGTAGCAGAAGTAGTTGAAGTAGCAGAAATAGTAGTATTAGTAGTAGCAGTAGTTGTAGTTGTACCAGAAGTAGCGGTAGAAGCAGCAATAGTAGTATTGGCCATAGTAGTAGTAGTTTTAGTAGTAGTATTAGTAGTAATAATTGTAGTAGCAGTAGCAATAGTTGTAATAGTTGTAGTGGTGTAGCAGTAGCAGTAGTAGCCGGTGTAGTAGTTGGTGTAGTAGTATCAGTAGTAGCAGTAGCCATAGAAGTTGTACTAGTAGTAGCAAAAGTAGTAGTAGTAACAGCTGTAGTATTAGTTGGAGTAGGAAGAGTAGAGGTAAAAGCAACCGTAGAAGCAATAGTTGTAACAGTAGTAGTGGAAGTATTAGTAGTAGCTAAGCAGCAGCAGTAGTAGTAGCTGTAGAAGGAGTAGCAGTAGTTGAAGGAGCAGCAGTAGGAATAGTAGTGCTTGCAGTTGTAGTTATTACAATTGCAGTAGCAGTAGTGGTAGTGTTAGCAGCAGCAGTGGTAGTAGCCATAGTAGTATTAGTCGTAATAGTAGTAGTAGAAGTATTAGTAGTGGCAGTAGTGGTTGTAGTAGTAGTAGTAGTAGTATTAGTAGTACTAGTGGTAGTACTAGTAGTAGGTTCCATTGTAGTAGAAGCGGAAGTAGTAGTTGAACTAGTAGCGAAAGTAGTAGTAACAATAACGTCAATTATTATAGTAGTAGTAGTTGTAGCGGCAACTGCAACAGTAGTAGTTGTGTAGTAGTAGTTGTTGTTGTAGTAGTAGCATTAGTAGAAGTAGTAGTAGCGGCAACAACAACAATAGTAGTGAAGTAATAGTAGAAATAGTTGTCGTAATAGTTGTAGTTGCAATAGTAGTAGTAGTAGTATCCGCAGCAGTAGAAGAAGTAGTAGTACAGAAGTAATTGAAATAGGAGAAGTGGGAGTAGCAATAGCAATGGCAGTAGTATTGGTTGCAAAAGTAGTAGTAGTTATTGTTGTTGTTGTAGTAGTCGTAGCACTAGTTGTAATAGTAGTAGCAGTAGCAGTAGTAGTAGCAGTAGTTTGAGTAGTAGTAGTAATAGAAAGAGATGAACTAGTAGTAGTAGTAGTAATAAGAATAATAGCTACACTAGGAGTAGTAGCAGTAGTAGCAGTAGTTGTAGTAGTGGTAGTAATAGTAGTACTAGTAGTAGTAGCAGTAGCCGCGGTAGCATTGTTAGTAGTAGCAGTAGCAGTAGTAGTCGTAGTGGAAGTAGCTGTAGCAGTAGTACTAGCAATAGTTGTTGTAGTAGTTGCAATACTTGTAGTAGTAGTAGCATTTGTTGTTGTTGTAGTAGATTGAGTAGAAGAAGTATTAGTTGTAGTTGATGGAGTAGAAAAAGTAGTAGTAATAATAGTAGTTGTTGTTGTTGTTGTAGTAGTAGTAGAAGTAGTAGCAGTGTAACAGTAGCAGTTGTAGTAGCGATCGCAGCAGATCGCAGCAGTAGCATTAGTTGTAGTAGTAGAAGTAGCAGTGGTAGTAGTAGTAATAGTAGTAGCTGTGGTAGTATTAGTAGTGAAAGTAGTAGAAGTAGCAGCGGCAACAGTAGTGGTAGCAGTAGTTGGAGCAGTAGCATTAGTAGAAGTTGAAGTAACTCCATAGTAGGAATAGTAATATTAGTAGCTGCAGTGGTCATAGTAGTAAGCTGTCATACTAGTAGCGGTAGTAGTTGCAGTAGTAGTAGTCGGAGTAGTAGTAGATGCAGAAGTAGTATTTTGAGTCAAAGTAGTTATAGTGGTTATAGAAGTAGAAGTAGCATTTGCAGCAGAAGTAGAAGTAGTTATAGTAGTCGCAGTAGTCACATTAATATTAGTTGTAGTAGTAGTAGTTATAGCCGTAGTCATTACCGTAGCAATAGCTATAGAAGCAGAATTAGTAGTAGGAGGAGAAGTGGTAGTAGTGGTAGTAGTAGTAGTTGAAGCAGTAGCAGAAGCATCAGCAGCAGCTGTAGTTGTTGTAGTAGTAGACGTAGCTATAGTAGCAATAGTGGTAGTAGTTGGAGTTGTAGTAGATGAAATAACAGTAGTGGTTGTAGTTGTAGTAGCAACAACAGTTGCATCACTAGCAAAAGTAGCATTAGTGGTAGTTGAAGTAGTAGTAGCAGTATTAGTACTAGTAGTAGCAGTTGCCATTGTAGTAGCAGTACTAGCTGAATTAGCTGTAGTAGTAGCATTAGTAGTCAAAGTAGTTATAATAGTTGTAGTGTGGCAATAGTTGTAGCATTATTAACAGTAGCAGCAGTAGTTGTAATGATAGCAGTAGTGCCTGCAGCAATAGTAGAGGTAGCATCAATAGCAGCATTAGCATGAGTTGCAGTAGCTGTAGTAGCCCCAGTAGTAGTAATAGTATAGTTGAAGTAGCAGTTGTAAAAGTAGTTGTAGTAGTAGTACTAGCAGTAGTATTTGTGGTAGTAGTTGTGGTAGCTATAGAAGTGGTAGTAGTAGTAGTACTAGTAATAGTAGTAGTAGTAGTAGTAGTAGTGATAATTGCACTAGTAGCAAAAGAAGTAATAGTAGTAGTGGTGGTAGTCATTGTAGTAGTAGTAGTTATAGCAGTAGTAGCAGTAGTAATAGTAGTCGTAGTGGTAGCAGTAGTTGCAATATTAGTACCTGTGGTAGCCATTGTAGCAGCAATAGTAGATGAAGTATCAGTAGTAGTAGCATTAGCAGTAGAAGTAGTTGTAATAGTTTTTGTAGTAGCACTAGTAGTAGCATTATTAATATCAATAGTAGTAGCAGCTGAAGAATTAGTAGTGGTAGTAGCAATAGTAGAGGTAGCAGTAGTTGTAGTATGATTAGCATGAGTTTCAGTAGTAGTAGGAGTAGTAGGAGTAGCAGCACTAGTCGTAGTAGCAGTTGTAGAAGTAGTTGTAGCAGATGTAGTTGGAGTCATAGTAGTACTAGCAGGAGTTGTAGTAGTAGTTGTGGAAAATGTAGTATTAGTAATAATAGTAGCACTAGTAGCAGTAGTAGCAGCAGCGGTAGTGGTAGCAACTGTACTAGTAGTCACAGCATAGCAATAGTAGCTGTAGTAGTGGAAGTATTAGTAGTAGTTGCAGTAGTAGTCGGAGTAGCAGTTGTAGAAGTAGTTGTAGTAGTAGTAGTTGTAGCAATAGTAGTATCAGTAGGAGTGGTAGCAATATTAATTATTGTAGTAGTTGTGGAAAATGTAGTAGTAGTAGTTGTTGTAGTAGCAGTAGCAGTAGCAGTAGTAGTAGCAATAGTAGCTATTATAGTAGAAGTAGTTGTAGTAGTAGTTGTAGCAGTAATAGTAGCATTATAGCAGTAGTAGCAGTAGCAGTAGTAGTAGCAGCAGTAGCAGTAGAAACAATAGAAGCAATAGTTGTAGTAGTAGAAGTCGTAGTAGTAGCAGTAGTAGTCATTGTAGTAGTTGTTGTAGTGGTAGTAGTTGTAGTAGTAGCGGTAGTAGCAGTAGTAATAGCTATAGGAATAGCAGCAGTAGTACTAGCAGTTGTCACAGCAGTTGTAGTAGTAGTTGTAATAGTAATAGTGGTGGTAGTAATAGCAACAATAGTAGCAGATGCAATTGTGGAAGTAGAAGTAGTAGAAGTATCTAAAGGAGTAGTAGTATTATAAGAAGAAGTAGTGGAAGTAGCAGTTATTGTAACAGTCATAGTAGTTCTAGTGGTACTAATGGTAGTAGCAGCAGTAGTAGTAGTAGTAGCAGCAGTAGTAGCGTTAGTAGTACTTGCAACAGCTGTAGTAGTAGTAATAGTATTATCGGTGGTACAAGCAGTAGCAGAAGTAGTTACAATAGCAAAAGTAGTAGTAGTAGTGGTAGCAGTAGTTGTAGCAGTACCAGTAGTAGAAGTAGCAGCAGCAGTGGTAGTAGAGGCCATAGTAGTTGTAGTCGTTGTTGTAGTAATATCAGTAATAATTGTAGTAGTAGTAGTAGTAGTAGCAGTAGTAGTAATAGTTGTAGTGTTGCAGCAATAGTAGTAGTAGACATTGTAGTAGTAGGTGTGGTAGTAGCAGCAACAGTAGTAGTAGCAGTAGTAGTAGTAGTGCTATTAGTAGCAGTAATAGTAGTAGCAGTAGTAGTCTTAGAAGTAGTAGTAGTAGTAGTATTGGTAGTAGTTATACTAATAGTAGTAGTAGTAGTAGTAACAACAGTAGTATTAGTTGGAGTAGCAAGAGTAGAGGTAAAAGCAACTGTAGAAGCAATATTTGTAGTAGTAGTAGTGGTTGTATTAGTAGTAGGTACTACTGTCGTAGTAGAAGTAGTAGTAGTAGTAGTAGTAGCTGCAGTAGGAGTAGCAGAAGTAGTAATAGTAGTGCTAGTGGTAGAAGTTGTTGGAGTAGCAATAGCCAAAGTAGTAGTCTTAGTAGCAGTAGTAGGAGTTGCCTTATTAGATTTGGTCTTAATAGTAGTAGCAAAAGTATTAGTAGTGGAAGAAGTCGTTGTAGTAGTAGCAGTAGTAGTACTAGTGGTAGTACTAGTAGTAGATTTTGTAGTAGTAGAAATGAAGTAGTTGTTGAATTATTAGCGAAAGTAGTAGCAGTAGTAGCAGCATTTATTATAGTGGTAGCAGTTGTGGCGGCAACAGCAACTGTAGTATTTGTGTAGCAGCAGCCGTAGTAGTAGCAGCAGCAGTAGTAGTAGTAGCGACAACTGCAACAGTAGTAATAGTGTAATAGATTAACAGTTGTAGTAGTGGTAACAGTAGCAGTAGTAGTAGTATCAGTGGCAGTAGTAGAAGTAGTTGAAATAGGTGAAGTGATAGTAGCAATAGCAATAGTAGTAGTAGTGGTTGTAGAAGTAGTAGTAGTAGTTGTTGTTGTTATAGTAGCTGTAGCACTAGTAGTAATAGTAGAAGTAGTAGCAGTAGTAGTAGTAATAGAAGGAGAAGTTCTAGTAGTAGTAGTAGTAGTAATAGGAGTAGTAGCTGTATTAGGAGTAGGAGCAGTAGTAGTGGTAGTAATAGTAGTACTAGTAGTAGTGATAATTGCATAGGTAGTAGTTGCAATAGTAGTAGTAGTCATAGTGGAAGTTGCAGTCGCAGTAGTACTAGCAATAGTTGCTGTAGTAGTTGTTGCAATAGTAGTAGCAGTAGTAACATCAGTTGTAGTTGTAATAGATGGAGTTGAAGAAGTAGTAGTTGTAGTCGATGGAGTAGAAGAAGTAGTAGGAGTTGTAGTAGTAGTAGTTGTTGTAGTAGTAGTAGTAGTAGTGTTACAGTAGCAGTAGTAGCAGTAGGAGCAACAGGAGCAGCAGTTGTAGGAGTAGCTGTAGCAGTAGCATTAGTTTTAGTAGTAGCAGTAGCACTAGTAGTAGTTGCTATAGCAGTGGTAGTTGTAGTAATAGTAGTAGTTGCAGTCATATTAGTAGTAAAAGGAGTAGGAATAGCAGCAGCAGCAGCAACAGCAGTAGTAGTAGTTGTAGTAGTAGCAATAGGAGAAGTAGAATTAACTGAAGTAGAAGGAGTAGTAATAGTATTAGTTGTAATATTAGTAGTTGTAGTGGTAGTAGTAGTAGCTGCATACTAGTAGCGGTAATTGTGGCAGTAGTAGTTGTCGGAATAGTAGTAGAAGCAGAAGTAGTAGTTTAAGTAGAAGTAGTTGCAGTGGTAGTTGAAGTAGAAGTAGTTATAGTAGTAGCAGTAGTCGCAGTAATATTAGTTGTAGTAGTAGTAGTTATAGTCGTAGTCATTACCATTGCGGTAGCTATAGAAGCAAAAGTAGTAGTAGTAGGAGAAGTGGTAGTAGTGGTAGTTGAAGCAGAAGCAGAAGCAGCAGCAGTAGCAATAGGACAAGTAGTACTAGAAGTAGTAGTATTAGCTGTAGTGGTAGTAGTTGGGGCTGTTGTAGCGGTTGTAGTTGTAGTAGCAATAGCAGTTGCATCACTAGCAAAAGTAGCAATTGTGGTAGTTGTAGTAGTAGTAGCAGTATTAGTATTAGTAGTAGCAGTAACATTAGTAGTCAAAGTAGCGGTAATATTTATAGTGTAGGACTGGTTGTAGCATTATTAATTGTAGTCGTAGTAGAAGAGTGATAGCAATAGTGGCTGTAGCTATAGTAGAGGTAGCGTTGGTCGCAGTATGATTAGCATGAGTTGCAGTAGCTATAGTAGCCTCAGTTGTTGTAGTAGCAATTGTCGTAGTAGAAGTTGTAGCAGTAGTTGTAGCACTAGTACTAGTAGGAGTATTAGTAGTAGTAGTAGTTGTCGTAGTAGTAGTACTAGTAGTAGTAGTAGTACTAGTAGTAGTAGTAGTAATTACAGTAGTACCAGAAGAAGTAATAGTAGCAGTGTTGGTAGTCATTGTAGTAGTTGTTGTTGTAGCCGTAGTAGTAGTAGTAGCAGTAGTGGTAGTGGTAGTGGTACCAGTAGTTGCAATATTAGTACTAGTAGCTGCAGTAGCCGTTGTAGCAGCAGTAGTAGAAGAAGTAGCTGTAGTAGTAGCATTGGCCGTAGAAGTAGTTGTAATAGTTGTAGTAGTAGTAGCAGTAGTAGCATTATTAATAACAATAGTATCAGCAGTAGCAGTAGTAGTAGTGGCAGTAGCAGTAGTAGAGGTAGTAGTAGTAGTAGTGGCAGTAGCAGTAGTAGAGGTAGCAGTAGTAGTAGTTGCAGTAGCAGTAGTAGAGGTAGCAGTAGTAGTAGTACCATTAGCATAAGATGCAGTAGTAGTAGTAAGAGTAGTAGGACTAGTAGCAGTAGTCATAGTAGTAGTTATAGAAGTAGTTGTAGTAGAAGTAGTTGGAGTCATAGTAGTACTAGTAGTAGTAGTAGTAGTAGTAGTAGTAGTATTTGTAGTAGTAGTTGTGGAAAATGTTGTAGTAGTAGTAATAGTAGCACTAGTAGGAGTTGTAGCAGTAGCAATAGTAGTGGGAACAGTAGCAGTAGTGGCAACAATATCAATAGTAGTAGAATTATTAGTAGTAGTTGCCGTAGTAGTCATAGTAGCAGTTGTATATGTAGTTGTAGCAGTAGTAGTTGGAGTCATAATAGTATCAGTAGGAGTAGTAGTACTATTATTTTTTGTAGTAGTTGTGGAAAATCTAGTAGTAGTATTAACAGTAGCACTCGTAGCAATAGTAGTTCCAGCTATAGTAGTAGTAGCAATAGTAGTTGTTGTAGTAGAAGTGGTAGTAGTAGTTGTTGTAGTGGTAATAGTAGCACTAGTAGCACTAGTAGCAGTAGAAGTAATAGTAACCGTAGTACTATAACTAGTAGTAGTAGTAGTAGTACTAGCCATTGTAGTAGTTGTTGTAGTGGTAGTTGTAGTAGTTGTAGTAGTAGTAGCAGTAGTACTAGCAGTTCTCGCAACCGTTGGAGTAGTAGTAGTAGTAGTAGTGGTAGTAGTAGTAGCAATAGTAGCAGCGAAAATTGTAGAAGTAGAAGTTGTAGAAGTAGCTAAAGGAGTAGTAGTCTTTGAAGCAGAAGTAGTGGAAGTCGCAGTTGTAGTAGCAGTAGCAGTAGTTCCAGTAGTACTTGTACCAGTAGCAATAGTAGTAGTAGTAGCAGCAGCAGTTGTAGTAGAAGGAGTCGGACTAGTACTAGTAGCAGTAGTAATGTAGTAGCAGTAGTAGCGGTAGTAGTAGTTGCAGTAGTTGTAGTAGCAGCAGTAGTAGAAGTAGCAATAATGGTATTAGCGGTGGTAGCTGTAGTAGAATAAGTAGTTGAAGCGGCAGAAGTTGTAGTAGTAGTAGCAGTAGTTGTAGCAGTATCGGTAGTAGCAGTAGTAGCAACAGTAGCAGTTGAGGCTATGGTGGTGGTAGTGGTAGTAGTAGTAGTAGTAATAATATTTAGCGTTAGTAGTAGCAGTAGTTGTAATAGTTGTAGTGGTGCAGTAGTAGCAGTAGTAGCCGTTGTAGTAGTGGGTTTAGTAGTAGTAGCAATAGTAGTAGCAGTGGCATTAGTAGCAGTGATAGTAGTAGCAGTAGTAGTCTTGAAGGTAGTAGTAGTAGTCCTATTGGTAGTAGTTATACTAATAGTAGCGATAGTTGTTGTAACTGTAGTAGCATTAGCTGGAGTAGCAAGAGTAGAGGTAAAAGCGACTATAGAAGCAATAGTTGTAGCAGTAGTAGTGTTAATATTAGTAGTAATAGCAGCTGCAGCAGCCGCGACAATAGTAGTAGTGGTAGTAGTAGTTGTAGTGCTAGTAGTAGTAGTAGTTATTTTTGTTATAGTAAGGGTATTAGTAAAAACCATAGTAGCAAGAGCAGTAGTAGTAGCAGTAGTAGCAGTAGTAGCAGTATGAGGAGAAGTAGAGTAGTAGGAGTAGTAGTAGTTGTAGTAGTAATTGTAGTAGCAGCAGCAGTAGAAGTAGCAGCAGTAGCAGCAGCAGTAGTAGTTGTTGTTGTTATTGTTGTTGTTGTTGTTGTTGTAGTAGTAGTAGAAGTAGGATGAGGAGAAGGAGATGAAGAGTAGTAGCAGTAGCAGAAGTAGTAGTAATAAAAGTAATAGTTGTAGTAGTAGCTATAGCAATAATCGTAGCTGCAGTAGTAGTAGTAGTAGTACTAGTAGTAGTAGTGGTGGTTGTTGTAGGAGTAGCAGCAGCAGTAGTAGTCGTAGAAGTAGTAGTAGTATCAGTAGTAGTAGTAGGAGTATCAATAGTAGCAGTAGAGGTTGTAGTAGAAGTAGCAGTAGCAGTAGTAGTTTTTACAGCAAAAGCTGCAGTAATATTGGTAGCAATTGTAGTAGTAGGAGGAGGAGTAGTAGTAGTAGTAGTTGCTGGGGTAGTTGCAGTAGCAGTTGAAGAAGTAGAAGAAGTCGTAGCAGTAGTAGTAGCAGGAGACGTAGTTGTAGTAGTAGCGGTAGCAATAGTAGTAATAGTAGCAGTTATAGTATTCGTAGTAGAGTTGGAGCAGTGGTCATAGTAGTAGTCATAGTAGTAATGGCAGTAGCAGTAGTAGTAGTAGAAGTAGAAGCTGTAGTTTAGCCGTAGTCATTGCTGTAGCAGTAGTTGTAGCAGTAAAAGTAGTAGCAGTAGGAGTAGCGGTAGTGATGGTAGGGTAGTAGTAGAAGTAGGAGTTAGTAGCAGTAGTAGCAGTAGCTGTAGTAGTAGCAGGAGTAGTAGTAGTAATAGTTGTTGTTGTTGTAGAAGTAGCATTAGTAGAAGTAGCAGTAGTAGTAGGAGCTACAGTAGAACAGATCATAGTAGCGGTTGTGGTAGTAGAAGCAGCTGTAGTTGCATCAGTAGCAGAAGGAGCAATAGTGGTAGTTGTAGGAGTAGTAGAAGTATTAGTACTAGTAGCGGTAGGAGCCATTATAGAAGTAGTAGCAGCTGAAGTACCAGTAATAGTAGTAGTAGTAGTAGAAGTACGTGTAGTAGCTATAGTAGTAGGAATAGTAGTAGCATTATTTTTAGTAGTTGTTATAGTAGTTAGTTGTAGTAGTAGTAGTAGTAGTAGTAGTAGTAGTAGTAGTAGTAGTAGTAGTAGTAGTAGAGGTTGCAGTAGTAGAGGTAGCAATAGCAGTTGTAGCAGGAATAGCAGTAGTAGTATTTGTAGAAAAAGTAGTAGGAGTAGTAGTAGTACTTGTTCGAGTTGCATTAGTGGTAGTTGCAGTAGTTGTTGTATTTGTCATAGTAGCTGTAGAAGTAGTAGCACTAGTAGCAGTAGTACCAGAAGCAGTCTAGTAGTACAGAAGTAGTAGCACCAGTAGTAGTAGTAGCAATAGTTGCCATAGTAGTAGAATTACTAGTAGTAGTAGTTGTTGTAGTAGTAGTTATTGTAGTAGTAGTAGAAGCGGAAGTAGCAGCAGTAGCAATAGTGGCAGAAGTAGTAGTTGTAACAGTATAAGTAGTAGTAGTAGAAGTAGCAGCAATAGTTACAGAAGCATTTGTAGTAGTAGAAGTTGTAGTAGTAGTAGTCATTGTTGTAGTAATAGTAGCAGTATAAGAAGTAGTTATAGTAGAAGTAGTACTAGTAGAACAAACGGAAGGAGTAGTAGTATTAGAAACAGTAGTAGTAGTGTCAGCAATTGTGGTAGTTGTAGAAGTGGTAGTAGCAGCAGCAGCAGTTATAGTAGTACTACTAGCAGTAGTAGTAGTACAGGTAGTAGTTAGAGTTGAAGTAGTAGTCGTATTAGCAGTACTAGTAGTAGTAGGAGAGTTAGAGTAGCAATAGTAGCAGTAGTAGGAATAGTTGTAGTAGTAGTAGCTGTAGTAGCAGCACTAGTAGGGTAGCAGCAGTGGTAGCAGTAGTAATAGCAGCAAAAGTAGTAGCGCTAGGAGTAGCAGTAGTAGTAGTGGTAGGAGTAGCAGTAGTATTTGTAGTAGAAGTAGAAGTAGTAGCAGCCGTAGTACTAGCAGTTGTAGTATTAGTAGCAGTAAGAGTAGTAGCAGAATCAATAGTAGTAGTAGCATTATTAATAGTAGTAGCAGTAGTAACAGTTGTACGAGAAGTAGAAAAGTAGCACTAGTAGTAGCAACAGTAGTAGTAGTAGTAGTAGTCACTGTAGTAGTAGCAGTAGTAGCAGTAAGAGCAATAGTAGTAGTAGTAATAGTAATGGCAATAGTAGTAGTAGTGGTAGTATTTGCAGTAGTAGTTATTTTAATAGTAGGAGAACATGTTGTAGTAGCAGTAGTAGTAGTAGTTGGCAAAGTAGTAGTGCAATAGTACTAGTAGTAATAGTAGTAGTAGTAGTAGTAGTAGTAGTAGTAATAGTAGTGGAAGTGGCAGTCAGTAGTACTAGTACCAGTAGTAGTAGTAGTAGTAATAGTAGTGGAAGTGGCAGTCGAAGTAGTAGTGGTAGTTGCAGTAGCAACAGAAGTTATAGTAGTAGTAGTAGTTGGAGTATGTAGTAGTAGTAGTAGTAGGAGTAGCAGAGTAGTAGTAGCAGTAGTAATAGCAGTAGCAATAGTAGCAGAAGTAGTAGTAGTCACAGTTGTACTAGTAGCAGTAGTAGTATAAGTAGTAGTAGCGATAATATCAATAGCAGCGAAAGTATTTTAAGTAGCAAAAGTAGTATTAGTAGTAGTAGTAGTTGCAATAGTTGTAGTGAAATCAGTAGTAGCAGTAGTAGTAACAGTAGTAGCAATAGTAGTAGTGGTAGAAGTAGTAGTAGTAGTAATAGTAGTAGCAGTAGTAGTAGTGGTAGTAGTAATAGTAAAAGTAGTAGCAGAAGTAGTTGTGGAAGTGGTAGTAGTGGTAGTCATAGTAGCAGCAACAACAGTAGTGGAAGTCGTAACAATAGTAAATGTAGTAACAGAAGTAGGAGAAGTAGCTACAGCAATTGTAGTAGTGGTGGAAGTAGCAGTAGTAGCAGTAGTAGTCATAGTAATATTAATAGGAGTAGCAGTGCTTGTGGTAGTAATAATAGTAGAAGTAGTTGTAGTAGTAGAGGTAGAAGCAGTAGTCGTTGTTGTAGTAACAATAGTAGTATAAAATGCATCAGCAGTAGAAGTAGTAGTAGTATTAATATTAGTAGTAGTAGTAGTGGCAACAACAATAGTAGTAGTATTAGTCATAGTAGAAGTACTAGTAGTGTTAATAGTAGTAGTAGTAGTAGTACTAGTAGTAATAGTTGTAGTAGTAGTAGTAGTAGTAGTGTAGTAGTAGTTGTTGTTGTTGTAGTCGCAATAGCAGTAGAAGTGGTAGTAGTAACAGCAATAGTAGTAGTTGTATCAGTTGGAACAGCAGATGTAGTAGTAGCATAGGTAGAAGAAATAGGAGAATTGGTAGTAGCAATAGCAATAGTAGTAGTAATGGTAGTCATAGTTGTTGTTGTTGTTGTAGTAGTAGTAGTTGTTGTTGTAGTCGTAATACTAGTGGTAATAGTTGCAGTAGTAGCAGTAGAAGTAGCAATAGTTTTACTAGTTGTGCCAGTTGTAGTAGTTGTACCAACAGTAGAAATAGCTGTAGTTGTATTAGTAGTAGTAGTAGTAGTTGCATTATTAGCAGCAGTAGTAGTAGTTGTTGTTGTAGCTGTAGTACTAGTAATAGGAGTAGTACCAATAGTTGTAGAAGTAGTAGTGGCAGTAGCAGTAGTAATAGTAGTAGCAGAGTAGTTGTAGCCGCAGCAGCAGCAGCAGTAGTAGTAGTAGTTCTCATAGAAGTAATAGTAGAAGTAATAGCTAAAATTGTAGTAGTAGTAATAGAAGTAGTAGTAGTAGCAGTTGAAGCAGTAGTAGTAATAATAGTAATAATTATTGTAATAGTAGCAGCAGCAGCAGTAGTAGTAGTAGCAGTTCCAGCAATAGTTGTAGTAAAAGTAGTAGTAGTAGCAAAAGAAGCAGTTGTAGTGGTAATAGTACGAGCAGTAGCAAAAGTCACAATAGTAGTAGCAATAGTTGAAGTAGTATTTGAAGTATTAGAAGTAGTAGTTGAAGCAGAAGTGGTAGCGATAGGAGTAGTACTAGTAGAAGTAGTGGTAGTAGTGGCAGTTGCAGTAGTAGTTGTTGTAATAGTAGGAGGAGTAGTGGTAGTAGTAGCAGCAGCAATAGCTATAGCAACAACAGTAGTAGTATTAGTAGAAGTAGGAGTAGTACTAGCAGTAGTAGTAGTAGCTAAAGTAGTAGTAGTTATAGCAATAGTAGTAGGAGTAGAAGTCGTAGTAGTAGTTGCAGTAGTAGTTGTAGTAGTAGTAGTCATAGTGGTAAAAGTAGTAGCAGTAATAGCCGCAACAGCAGCAGTACTAGCAGTTGTAATAGTAGCAAAAGTAGTTTTAGAAGTTGTGTTGGCTGCAGTAGCAGAAGTAGTAGTTATAATAGTGGCAACAGTGGCAACAGCGGCAACAACAATAGTAATAGTGGCTGTAGTAGTGGTGGTAGTATTAGTAGCCTCTTCAGTAGTAGTCAAAATAGTAGTAGGAGCAGAAGTAATAGTAGTTGTTATTGTTGTAGTAGGCGTAATAGTAGCAGAAGTAGTAGTAGTTGTTGTTGTTGTAGTAGGCTTAATAGTAGCAGTAGTAGTACTAATAGTAGTAGTAGCAGCGTTATGGTAACAATAGTAGTATTAGTAGCAGCAGTAGCAGTAGTAGCAGCAGTAGCAGTAGTAGTAGCAGTAGTAGCAGCAGTACCATTAGTAGTAGTAGTTAGGGTAGTAGGAGAAGAAGTAGTAGAAGTAGTAGAAATAAGAGTAGTAGCAATTGCAGAAGTAGCGGTAGAGGTAGTAGTAGTAGTAGTAATAGCAGCTTTAGTAGTAGTAGTAGTCGGAGTAGGAGTAGAAGTAACAGGGGCAGTATTAGTAGTAGCCGGATTAGTAGCCGGAGTAGTATTAGTAGTAGTTATTGTAGTAGCAGTAGTAGTAGTGGTAGTAATAGTAGTAGTAGCAGTACTAGTAGTAGTAGTAGTGGTGGTGGTGGTGGCGGTGGTGGTGGTAGTTGTTGTTGTAGTAGTAGTAGTACCAAGAGTAGGAGTAGCAGTAGTAGTAGTAGCAATAGAAGTATTAGTAGTTATTGCTGTAGTAGTAGTTACAACAGTAGCAGTGGCCGTAGTAGTAGTAGTAGGAGTGGTAGAAGTAGTAGGAGTTGCAGTACGACTAGTAGCAGCCGTAATAGTAGAAGTAGTAGCAGTAGTTGTTGTAGTAGTAGTAGATGTAGCAATAGAAACAGTAGAAGGAGAAGCAGTAGTAGTAGCCATAGTGTAATTGTATTAGTAGTAGTAGTGGTAGTTGTAGTAGCAGCAGTAGTAGTTGTTGTAGTAGTAGTAGTAATCGCAATTATAGTTGTAGTAGTAGTAATAGTAGTTGTACTAGGAGTAGTAGTAGTATTAGTATTAGTAGTAGTAGCTATTGTTGTTGTAGTAGTAGTAGTAGCAACAATAGTAGTAATAATGATCACGACAGCCGAAGTAGTGGTAGTACAAGTAGTAGTAGTAGCTGTAGTAATATTAGTAGTAGTGTAGCAACAGCAGCAGCAGTAGCAATAATAGTAGTAGTAGTAGTAGTAGTAGTAGTAGTAGTAGTAGTAGTAGTAGTAGTAGTAGTAGTAGTAGTAGTAGTAGTAGTAGCAGAAGCTGATGTTGTAGCAGTAGTTGTAACAATAGTTGTAGTAGTAGTAGTTGTTGTCGTAGTTGAAGTAGTAGTAGTAACAGTAGTAGTAGTAACAGTAGTAGTAGTAATAGTAGTAGTAGTAAAGGTAGTAGGAGTTGTAGTAGCAACCGGAGTAGTAGAAGCCGCAATAGTAGCAGCAATAGTAGTAATAATAGTAGTAGTAGTAGTAGTGGTAGTAGTAGTACTAATAGTAGTCAGATTAATTATAGAAGAAGCAGTAATTGGAGTTGTAGTTGAAGTAATAGTAGTAGTTGTAATAGTAGCAGTAATAATAGTAGTAGTGGTAGTTGTAGTAGTAGCAACTGCAGTAGTAGTAGTAGTAGTGGTTGTAGTTGTAGTAGTAGTGGCAGTAGTACTAGTAGTAGTCGGAGCTGTAGTAGTAGAAGTAGTAGTATTAGTAGCAGTAGTAGCAACAATAGTAGTAGGAGGAGGAGGAGGAGGTGCAGGAGGAGCAATAGCAACAGAAGTTGTAGAAGTAGCAGCAGCTGTAGTAGAAGTAGTAGTAATAGTCATAGTAGTATTAGTAGTTGTAGTAGTCTTATTAGTAGTAGTAGCTGTAGTAGTAGTACTCATAGAAATTGTAGTAGTAGTGCTAGTAGTAGTAGCAGTAGTAGTGGTGGTAGGAGTAATAGCAGTAAGTGTTAGTAAAAGCAGTAGTAGAAGTAGTATTAGTAGTAGTAGTAGTATTAGTAGCAGCAGTAGTATCGAAAATACTAGTAGTAGTAGTAGTACTAAATGAGGAAGAAGTAGAAGAACTAGTAGTAGCAGTATAAGTTGTTGTAGTAGTAGTAGCAGTAGTAGTAGCAATAGTAACGAAAGTAGTTCTTTTAGTAGTAGTAGTAGTAGTAGTAGCAGCAATAGTAGTAGACGTAGCAGTAGTTGTAGTAGAAGCAGAAGTAGTAGTAGTAGCTGTTGAAGCAGAGGTGGTAATTATGGTCGCAGTAGCCATAGTAGTAGTAGAAGTTGTAGTAGGAGGTGTAGGTGTAGGAGCAGGAGTCATAGTATGAGTAACAGCAGAAGTAGTACCAGCAGTCACAGTAATAGTAGAAGTAGTAGTAATAGTTGGGGCATTAGTAATAGCAGTAGTAGTTGTAGTAATAGGAGTAAGAGAAGTAGCAACAGCAACAATAGTAGTAGTAGTAGTAGCAGTAGTAGTTGTTTCAAGAATAGTAGTAGTTGTAGGAGTGGAAGTAGTAGTAGCAAAAGTAGTTGTTGTAGTAGTAGTTGTAGCAGTGGAAGTAGTAGTAGGAGTAGAAGTAGGAGTAGCAGTTGGAGAAGTAGTTGTTGTTGTTGTAGTAGTAGGAGTAGTAGTAGTAGTAGTAGTTGTTATTGTTGTAGCAGCAGTTGCCATTGTAAGAGGAGAAGGTGTTGTAGAAGTGGTAGTAGTGTTTGTTGTTGTAGTAGTTGTAGTAGTAGTAGTAGTAGTAGAAGTAGTTGTAGTTGTTGTCATAGGTAGTAGGGGTTGTAGTAGTAGTAGCAATAGGAGTAGTTGTACTAGTAGTTGTTGTAGTAGTAGTATTAGTAGTAGGAGTAGTAGTAGTAGTTGAAGTAGTAGGACTAGTAGTAGTTGTAGTAGTTGTAGAAGTAGTAGTAGTTGCAGTAGTAGTTGTAGTGGTAGTTGTAGAAGGAGTTGTAGTAGTATTAGTAGTAATAATTGTAGTAGTTATTGGAGTAGTAGCAGTTCTAGTAGTATTAGTAGTAGTAGCAGTACTAGTAGCAGTAGTAGTTGTCGTCGTAGTAGTAGTAGTTGCAGAAGTAGTAGTAGTAGTTGTTGTTGTAGGAGTAGTAGTAGTAGCAATAGGAGTAGTTGTGGTAGTGGCAGTAGTCGCAATAGTAATAGTAGTAGTAGTCGCAGTAGTAGTAGTAGCAGCAGCAGTAGTAGTAGTGGCAGTAGTGGCAGTAGTAGTTGTAGTAGCTGTAGTAGTTGAAGTGGTGGGAGTAGCTATTGTAGCTATAGTAGTAGTAGTAGGAGTAGTAGTAGTAGCAATAGTAGAAGTTGTAGTAGTAGTAGTGATAGCAAATGTTGTTGGGAGTAGTAGTACTGCTAGTAGTATTGTAGTATTAGTTGTAGTAGTAGTACAAGTAGAGGTATTAGCAGTAGCAATAGTAGCAGTAGTATTAGTTGTAGTAGTAGCAGTAGAAGTAGTTGTTGCAGTTGTTGCAGTTTGCAGTTATAGCAGTAACAGTAGTAGTAATAGTAGTGGTTGTGGTAGTAGTTGCAGAAGTAGTAGCAGTAATAGGAGAAGTTGTAGTAGTAGCAGTAGCAGTAGTTATAGTAGTAGTAGTAGTAGCCGGAGTAGTAGTAGTAGTAGTAGTAGTAGTAGTAGTAGTAGATGTAGTAATTGTAGTCGTAGTAGTAGTAGTAGGAGCAGGAGGAGCAAGAGGGGCAGTAGTAGTACTAGTAGTTCTAGCAGTAGTAAAAGTAGTAGTAGTTGTAGTAGTAACTGTTAAAGTAGTAGTATTAGTAGTAGTAGTAAGGGTAATAGCTGTAGCAGTAGAAGTAGTACATGTACTATTAGTAATAGTGGGAATAGTAGTCGTAGTAGTTGCAGTTGTAGTAGCAGCGGCAGTAGTAGTAGTAGTAGTAGTAGTAGTAGTCATAGTAGTCATAGTAGTTGTAGTAGTTGTGGAAGTTGCAGTAGTAGTATTAGTAGCAGAAGTAGAAAGAATAGTAGTAGCAATAGTAGTAGCAGCAGTAGTAGTAGTATCTATAGTAGTAGCAATAGTAGTGGTAGTAGTAGTATCTATAGTAGTAGCAATAGTAGTGGTAGTAGTAGTATCTATAGTAGTAGCAATAGTAGTAGCAGTAGTAGTAGTGGCAAAAGTAGTAGCAGCCGCATTACTTGTAGCAGTTGAAGTAGAAGTAGTAGTAGTAATAGATAGAGTAGTAGTAGTAGTAGTATTAGCTGTAGCAGTTGCAGTAGTCGTAGTAGTTGTCGTAGTAGAATTATTAGTAGTAATAGTTGCTGAAGTAGAAGTGGTAGGCGTAGTAGGAATAGTGGTAGTAGTAGTAGCAGTAGTAGTAGTAGTTGTAGCAGTAGCAGTATTTGTTGTAGTAGGAGTTGTAGCAGTAGGAATAACAATTGAAGTAGCAGTAGCAGCAGTAGTAGCCGAAGTGGCAGTACTAGTAGTAGTGGTGGTAGGAGTAGTAGTAGCAATAGGAGTGGTTGTTGTAGTAGTTGTCGTACTAGTAGAAGTAGTAGCAGTAGTTCTTCTAGCAGTCGTAGTAGTAGCATTAGTAGTAGTAGTAATACAAGTAGTAGTAGTAGTGCTACTACTATTACTACACAAGTAATAGTAGTAGCAGCTATAGTAGTAAAAAGTTGTAGTATAGTAATAGTTTTGTAGTATTAGTGAGTAGAAATAGTAGTAGCAGTTTGTAGTAGTAAGTGTAGTAGTAGTGCTCTAGTATTAGTCGCAGTTACAGTTGTATAGTGGTAGTAGCGTATAGAAACTTGTTGGGGTTAGTAGTAGTAGTAGACTAACAGAAGTAGCATTAAGTAGCTGGAGTAGTTAGCATGAATAGTAGTAGTAATAATAGAAGTAGTAGTAAGGTAGCAGTGGTATTAGTACATAAATAGTAGTAGCTGTAGTAATAGTTTTTGTAGTATAGTATGTGGTTTGTAGGGAGTAGTAATACAATTGGTCATAATTAGTTGTAGTATTAGTAGTTGGTGTTGTAGTAGTAGTTGTATAAGTAGTAAATGAGTCAAGGTACTTGTAGTAGTAGTTGTATTAAAGTTTGTAGTTTCGTATTAGTAGTCACTATCTAGGTGGTCGTATAGTAGTAAGTAGACAGCAGCAACCATTAGTAGCAATAGTAACAGGAGTAGTAGTAGGGGTAGCAGGAGTAGTAGTAGTAGCATAAGTAGCAGAAGTAGTAGTAGTAATAGTAGGGGTAGCAGAAGTAGTAGTAGTAGCATAAGTAGCAGAAGCAGTAGTAGTAGTAGCAGCAGAAGTGGTAGTAGTAGTAGTCGCAATAGTAGTAGAAGTAGTAGTGAGAGTAGTCGTGGTAGTAGTAGTAGTAATAGAGGGAGTAGCAGTTGTAGTAATAGTAGTAGTAGTAGTTGTTGTAGTAGTAGTAGTAGTAGTAGTTGTTGTAGTAGTAGGAGTAGGAGTTGGAGTAGAGTAGTACTAGTTGTTGTAGTAGTAATGGTAGTAGTATTAGTAGAAGTTGCAATGGTAGCAGTAGCAGTAGCTGTAGTACTGGTGGTAGTATTGGTAGTAGTAGTTTTTGTTGTTGTTGTTGTATTGTAAAAGTTGTTGTTGTAGTTGTAGTCGTAGCAGCAGCAGCAGCGGTAGTAGTAGTAATAGATGTAGTAGATGTAGTGGCACTAGTTGAAGTAGTAGTAATAAGAGTACTAATAATAGTAGTAGTTGTTGTTGTTGTAATAGTAATAGTTCCAGGAGTAGTAGTAGTACTTGTAGCAGCAGTTGTAGTGGTAGTGTAGTAGTAGAAGCTGTAGTAGTTGTGGTAGAAGTAGTAGTAGTAGTAGTAGTAGTAGTAGTTATTGTAGTAGTGGTTGTAGCAGGAGCAGCAGCAGCAGCAGTAGCAGAAAGAGTTGTTGTAGTTGTAGTAGTAGTAACAGCAGCAATAGTTGTTGTAGTAGTAGCAATAGTAGCGATAGTAGTAGTATTGGTCGTAGTTGTAGCAGTAGCAATAGTAGCGGTAGTAGTAGTAGCGGTCGTAGTTGAAGCAGTAGCAATAGTAGCGGTAGTAGTAGTAGCGGTCATAGTTGTAGCAGTAGCAATAGTAGCGGTAGTAGTAGTATTGGTCATAGCTATAGCAGTAGCAATAGTAGCAGTAGTAGTAGCAAAAGCAACAATTGTATTACAAGTAATAGCATTGGTAATCATATTATTATTAGTTGTAGTAGAAATAGTAGTGGTAGTAGCTACAGCAACCGCAGTAGCAACAGCAAGAGTAGTAAAAGGTGTAGTAGTAGTTATAGTAGTAACAGTAGTAATAGTAATAGTCGTAATAGTAGTAGTGGTAGTAGTAGAAGCAGTAGTAGGAGTAGTAGTAGTTGTTCTAGCAGTTGCAGTTGTAGTAGTCAGTAAAGTAGTAGGGGTAGCAGTTGGAGGAGGTGTAGTAGTAGGATTTGTCGTAGTACAACTACGATTAGTCGTAGTAGTAGTAGTAGGAGTAGGAGTAGGAGTAGTAGTAGTAGTAGTATTAGTAGTAGTAGAATAGTATTAGTAAAAGTAGCATTAGTAGTAGTAGTAGTAGTAGTAGTAGTAGTAGTAGTAGTAGAAGCTGCAGCAGTAGTAGTAGTAGTATGAGTAGTCATTGTAGTAGTAGTTGCAGTAGTAGTAGGAGTAGTAGTAGTTGTTAGAGCAGTATTAGTTGTAGTAGTCAGAGTAGTAATAGGGGTAGGAGTTGGAGTAGGAGTTGTAGTCGTACTGGTAGGAGTAGCCGTAGTAGTAGTAGTATTAGTAGGAGTAGTCATTGTAGTAGTAGTAGTAGTAGCAGCAGC
>RXID01016097.1:0-19352 GCA_005019695.1 Trichopus zeylanicus subsp. travancoricus | reverse complement strand
TAAGAACAATATTGTATAATTGAAGTTTGTGTCCTAGATGGCTGCTTAGCTGGGGTTTGCCTTTTGAGTGTCTGTTTCCATTATAGAATTCATGATTTCCTTCCACAATCCAGCAATTTTACCAATTCATCAAAGTACAATTCTCCATAATTTTAGTTATGCATAAACTTGTCGGTCTTCATATTGCCAACCAAGGTTCCCAAAAGCCCTCATTGGGCGTATGGCAGGCACAATAATGGCTGCCATAAACTGTTCTTGGTGTATGGCAGGTAGGCGCAATAATGGCTGCCATAAACTGTTCTAGGTGTATGGCAGTGGCAATAATGGCTGCCATAAACTGTGGCAATACATATATGACACATCTTGTACTGTTTATGTGAATGCGTTGTGATTTAATCTGTGCCCAAGCTTTAAACTTGTAGGTGAACTTAATTTCCCTATCAAAAGGCAAGTTATGTTATCAACTAGTAGTTATCACTCTGCCTCATATAATCAAATAAATAGGGAGTACCTGCGGAAAGATAGAAAAATCACAGCACTAGTATAATTACATAATTCCCATGTGATATTGCAAAAGATTGGAGTTCAACAACAGACAAAATGTTCAAATAATGTAGAAAATTTTATGTCGGAAAGAAAGTTCCGGAGAATAATTTCAAATCATTTGCTATATCCATTTCTGAGGATGTGTTTTGGCCATCATGATCCAAAGAACCGAAGCTAGAACGTATTTTAGGATTTTGGGGGAAGCAAATATTGTGCTCATGCTGTCAACTAATGAGCAATGCGTGTGGCAATGCGAGCATAAATATAGGCTTTCATTGGTTCTAACTGTTCAACTTACATTCTTATGTTTAGGATGGTGGAGGCCAGCCAATCTAGTTGTTTGTTAATGAATTTGATTAAGAATTTACCAGTAAGCTAATTTGCCAGGCAATAAATTGAGTAGCGGATTTGGGCGCTATAGTGGCTCCAAACCTGGTATGGCATGTGGCTGGTTCCAAACACAACAAAAAAAAAATGCAATTTTAATTTGCACGGCAATTTCTTGGTGAAACAAATTTGTTGCAATGACAGCTGCAATGGCAGTATTTTAGAATAATGTCGCCAACAATGCATTAGACTCATGCTTGTTCTCGTGTTTATATCTGATCTGTCTTGTCCTCCTAACTTGATCACGAGGTATGTTTATTGTGCTTTTATATTTATAGCTTGTCTTGTCTATCGAATTTTGATCACTAGATATGTTACGCCACTATTTTTCCTTGAAACAAAATTTGTTTTCTGTTGTTTTGGATGATCAATTGCTTAATGGAATTGATGACACCATCTTCTTTTAGGTGAACATATTGACGCAGGTTTCCCAAGTAAACCCACGTCCCCATCAACTCAAAGCCATAGGGAAGGTGAAAGAGATGCACAAGTTGCAAGATGCTAGAGAACAAGCTCTTGTATTGCCTACTAGTCTGAACTTTTCTTGTAGACCTGCTGGCTCTGGTGAAGAATCATTGCAGAGAGATGGACGTGTCTGTTATGATTCTAAGGTTGAAGAGAACAGCAATTCAGAGGAGCGTAAGAAGAGGGGAAGACCTGGTCACCCCAAGAAGGTGCATAAGATGACTAATGATGCACCTTCTGGAGGCACAATAACTTATACTAGGAGGCGAAAAAATTCCAAGGATGCTGCTTTTGGTCAAGTTAATGATGTTTGTGATAATTCTAATGCGACTTCTGGAGGCACAATAACTTATACTAGGAGGCAAAAAATTTCTTGTTCTGATGGTATGAGAATTAATTTTAAGATTCAAAAGGCTTCGGTTATTCGGTCGCTATCAGTAATATTGACGTTGATTTTGTATGTCAGATTCCAAAGTTTCTAATGTGATGGAGGAAAATCTTACTACATCAGGTGGCATGATGCGACAAGAAAGGGAACATGGTGGTGCTCTCTGGGATATTTTTCGAAGAGAAGATTCTGCAAAACTAAAGGATTATCTCAAGAAGCACGCAAAGGAGTTCAGACATACATACTGCAACCGAGTAGAAGAGGCAAGAATAAGCATATCCGGATGCCTATAATAAAAGCAGTTCATTCATAGAATGCAGTGGTTTCACATGGTATCTATTTCAGGTAGTTGATCCAATTCATGACCAGATTTTCTATCTAACATCGGAACACAAAAGGAAGCTCAAGGCTGAATATGGTGAGTTTTCCCTTAAAGAACATGCCCAGACTGTTTGACTTCATCAATTTTCAAGATTCCTGTATGTCAGTTCATATGCTGATTCTGCATTTCTAATGTTTGTGGAGGAATTGAGCCATGGACTTTTGAACAAAAGCTCGGTGAGGCAGTTATCATACCAGCTGGATGTCCTCATCAAGTTAGAAATCTTATGGTATGCCAATCTGGCTGACTTCTTTTGTTTTTGCTGTGCGCTTGTTTCTGTAGAATATGTCTTACTTGGATGGTTCAACAGTGGCATAGTTCTTTTAAGTGTCATAAAATGAATTTCTGTTCGTCCTTCAGTCATGCATAAAAGTTGCACTAGACTTTGTGTCTCCTGAGAACTTCAATGAATGCATTAAGTTGACTGAGGAATTTCGGCTGCTCCCCAAGGATCACCTGGCTAAGGTCGACAAGCTAGAGGTTAGATGCGGTTTTCCTCTTTGTTTGAAATTTTGTTGCTCTTTCTGTTGCTGCTGCACAGTATCCATGATTATTAAGCCTCTGAAGTTTGATGGTATACAGGTGAAAAAGATGGCTCTCTACGCGCTCATCCATCATGTAAAGGATTTTGATTGTGGTGCTTCTTCTAAGTAAGTGGCCTCGAAACATTTTGAGATGTTGCATTATTTCTGATTTCTTATAGTTGATAAATCTCCGCCATTTGGGATTTTACACCCAACAGCTCCTCATTCTCAAGGACTCGTGGTTCTATGCAGTGTCAGGGACAAGGATGAAGATGAACAGGAGAAACCAAAACGGGAAAAGAAGCCAAGGAAATCTCAGAGGCAAAAATTGAAAGTGGCAAATTGATTGCCTCAAGGAATCAATGAAGTACCTTATTTTGTGGTTCCTTATTCTATCGATGTACAATCTTATATAACTCGAATTTGAAGTAGTAATTTACATGCCTAACAAATCTTTGTATATTTTTGCACCTCGAGGTCAGGTGTGTGCTCTGCAAGCGGCAAACAGTTATTATGTAGGTTTTGATATGAAATAGTAAATAGTTGATCATATTTAATCCAAAAATTCGACACTTCAGTATATATATATTGGTGCCTGGTGCTTCCTGTTCATTCCGGTTGCTTTGTAGTATGAATTATGGTAATTGTTTGAGTCCTATTTATTACTTGGATGGTGATTTGGAGCAAGATTGTTGTTAAGATGGCTTTCTATTCTGGAGAGAGATTTGCTTTTGAGAATGGAGTGTGTCGACGGTTTTTGATTTTGGTTGGTGGTTGGTGAATTATATGCATGATGTGTTGCCTATTTATGTGTCTTATTTACACAAGTTTTTGACTGTTTCGGGAGGCAATTTGTCAAGAAGTCTATTTTTGTTAAGGATATAAAGGCGTCTATTATTTGATGGGATTTGGGCAAGGACTATTATTTTCCAAAACTCTAGCGGAGTTGCTTCCTGTCATACTTGCTGTGGTCAAAGTGGCCAAAATTAGTCAAAACTTTAAGGTGTTTATGTGTGAAAGTTAGAAATTTTAGGCATTTATCTTAAATATAAAATTTTCAAATGTTAAGTATTAATTTTAAATATAAAATTTTCAGAGGTTTTTATTCCCAAATCCAAGATTTTGTAGCAATCAATTTTGGTCCAATTCAAGGCCACATTCGGATCCAAATCCATTCGCATAGTAAATAATATCTTGAAAATTCCTCACTCCAACAAGGCACTTACGGAATGCCTGCATTTCGAAAAGGCTAAAGAAATTAAGGAAGAAGATGACTAGAAACCTTGAACATCCTTGGATGGTGATGAAGCAAGTTTCATAAGTGCAAATTGCCTAAGCTACTTGAAGCACCAAGAAGAGAAAGAACAGAAGTAATAACAATAAGTTGGCTCAGCCAGATGAATACAATGTCAAGAAAACAACTATTCTTGAATACATCAATGCTATAGATGAATACGTTGAGCGAGAAAGAAACAAAGCAACTCCGAAAGAATTCTTCCCTAACAAACTCAAAGTGTTTCCAAAGGACATTGAGATGGGTAATGAAGAAAGTGAACTGTTTGAGTCAATTTTGATCGAAAATCAAATTTAATAAAAATTGAGTCAAAATATATAAATTTGTTTTGAGCAATTGGGACCAAAATATAATTTCATAAAATTGCAGGGGTCTTTCTGACAAAAAGGACCAAGTCGTAATAATTCTAAAATTTTTTGGGTCTTTATTGAATAAATTTTTTCAGGGGCTTATTTGCAAATCATTGAAAAAATTAGACCAAAATATAATTTCATATGCTCTATGGGATTTCTCGTAAACAATGATGTTTGTGAAAATTTTTAATTTTTTTGGGTCAGTTTTGAATAAAATTTGGACTTGTTTGAAAATAAACTTTTTTGAGGGACTTTTTTATAAAAGTCAAAAATTTAAGATGTTGTGTGTGAAAGTTAGAAATTTTAGGTATTTATTGATAAATATAAAATTTTGAGAGGTTTTTATTCACAAATCCAAGATTTTGCGACGATCAATTCTGGTCCGATTGAAGGCCACATTTGCATCAAAATCCATTCGCATAGCAAATAATATCTGGAAAATTCATCATTCGAACAAGGTTCTTATGGAATCTCTACATTTCCAAAAGGCTAAGGAAATGAATGAAGAAAATCAGTAGAAACCCAGAAGATCCCGGGATGGTGGTGAAGAAAGTTTGTTAAGTGCAAAGTGCCTCAGTGACTTGAAGCATCGAGAAGTGAAAGAACAGAAGTAATAAGAATAAGATGGCTCAGCCAGATGAATACGTTGTCAAGAAATCAGCTATTCATGAATACATCGATGCTATAGATGATTATGTACAGGGATAAAGAAACAAACCAACTCTTGAAGAATTCTTCCCCGACAAACTCAAAGTCTTTCCAGAGGTCTCGATATGGGAAATGAAGAGAGTGAACTGTTTGAGTCAATTCCGACGGAAAATCAAATTTAATGAAAATTGAGTCAAAACGTAAAAATTTGTTTTGAGCAATTGGGACCAAAATATAATTTCATAAATTTTATGGTTCTTTTTGACAAAAAGTAACAAGTCGTAATAATTCTGAAATTCTTAGTGTCCTTTTTTAATAAAATTTTTTAGGGGACCTATTCACAAATTATTATGAAAAATTCGACAACAATATAATTTTATACACTCTATGGGCTTTTTTGTAAAAATTTCTCCTTGTGAAAATTTTGAAATTTTGTGGTTCTGTTTTGAATAAAATTTGGACTTGTTTGGAAATAAAAATTTTTGAGGGACTTATTAATAATAGTCAAAACTTTAAGGTGTTTACGTGTGAAAGTTAGAAATTTTAGGCATTTATCTTAAATATCAAATTTTCAAATGTTAAGTGTTTATTTTAAATATAAAATTTTCAGAGGTTTTTATTCTCAAATCCAAGATTTTGTAGCAATCAATTTCGGTCCAATTCAAGGCCACATTTGGATACAAATCCATTCGCATAATAAATAATATCTCGAAAATTCATCATTCCAACAAGGCACTTACGGAATGCCTGCATTTCGAAAAGGCTAAAGAAATTAATGAAGAAGATGACTGGAAACCTTGAACATCCTTGGATGGGGATGAAGCAAGTTTCATAAGTGCAAATTGCCTAAGCTACTTGAAGCACCAAGACGAGAAAGAACAGAAGTAATAACAATAAGTTGGCTCAGCCAGATGAATACAATGTCAAGAAAACAACTATTCTTGAATACATCAATGCTATAGATGAATACGTTGAGCGAGAAAGAAACAAAGCAACTCCGAAAGAATTCTTCCCAAACAAACTCAAAGTCTTTCCAAAGGACATTGATATGGGCAATGAAGAAAGTGAACTGTTTGAGTCAATTTTGATCGAAAATCAAATTTAATAAAAATTGGGTCAAAATATATAAATTTGTTTTGAGCAATTGGGACCAAAATATAATTTCATAAAATTGCAGGGGTCTTTATGACAAAAAAGACCAAGTCGTAATAATTCTAAAATTTTTTGGGTCTTTATTGAATAACTTTTTTCTGGGGCTTATTTGCAAATCATTAGGAAGAATTAGACCAAAATATAATTTCATATGCTCTATGGGATTTCTCGTAAACAATTATGTTTGTGAAAATTTTTAATTTTTTTGGGTCAGTTTTGAATAAAATTTGGACTTGTTTGAAAATAAACTTTTTTGAGGGACTTTTTTATAAAAGTCAAAAATTTAAGACATTGCGTGTGAAAGATAGAAATTTTAGGTATTTATTGATAAATATAAAATTTTGAGAGGTTTTTATTCACAAATCCAAGATTTTGCGACGATCAATTCTGGTCCGATTGAAGGCCACATTTGCATCAAAATCCATTCGCATAGCAAATAATATCTTGAAAATTCATCGTTCGAACAAGGTTCTTATGGAATCTCTACATTTCCAAAAGGCTAAGGAAATGAATGAAGAAAATCAGTAGAAACCCAGAAGATCCAGGGATGGTGGTGAAGAAAGTTTGTTAAGTGCAACGTGCCTCAGTGACTTGAAGCATCGAGAAGTGAAAGAACAGAAGTAATAAGAATAAGATGGCTCAGCCAGATGAATACGTTGTCAAGAAATCAGCTATTCATGAATACATCGATGCTATAGATGATTATGTACAGGGATAGAGAAACAAACCAACTCTTGAAGAATTCTTCCCCGACAAACTCAAAGTCTTTCCAGAGGTCTCGATATGGGAAATGAAGAGAGTGAACTGTTTGAGTCAATTCCGACCAAAAATCAAATTTAATGAAAATTGAGTCAAAACATAAAAATTTGTTTTGAGTAATTGGGACCAAAATATAATTTCATAAATTTTATGGTTCTTTTTGACAAAAAGTAACAAGTCGTAATAATTATGAAATTCTTAGTGTCCTTTTTTAATAAAATTTTTTAGGGGACTTATTCACAAATTATTATGAAAAATTAGACAAAAATATAATTTTATACGCTCTATGGGCTTTTTTATAAAAGTTTCTCCTTGTGAAAATTTCGAAATTTTGTGGTTCTGTTTTGACTAAAATTTGGACTTGTTCGGAAATAAAAATTTTTGAGGGACTTATTAATAATAGTCAAAACTTTAAGGTGTTTATGTGTGAAAGTTAGAAATTTTAAGCATTTATCTCAAATATAAAATTTTCAAATGTTAAATATTTATTTTAAATATAAAATTTTCAGAGGTTTTTATTCCCAAATCCAAGATTTTGTAGCAATCAATTTTGGTCCAATTCAAGGCCACATTCGGATCCAAATCCATTCGCATAGTAAATAATATCTTGAAAATTCATCATTCCAACAAGGCACTTATGGAATGCCTGCATTTCGAAAAGGCTAAAGAAATTAAGGAAGAAGATGACTAGAAACCTTGAACATCCTTGGATGGTGATGAAGCAAGTTTCATAAGTGCAAATTGCCTAAGCTACTTGAAGCACCAAGAAGAGAAAGAACAGAAGTAATAACAATAAGTTGGCTCAGCCAGATGAATACAATGTCAAGAAAACAACTATTCTTGAATACATCAATGCTATAGATGAATACGTTGAGCGAGAAAGAAACAAAGCAACTCCGAAAGAATTCTTCCCTAACAAACTCAAAGTCTTTCCAAAGGACATTGAGATGGGTAATGAAGAAAGTGAACTGTTTGAGTCAATTTTGATCGAAAATAAAATTTAATAAAAATTGAGTCAAAATATATAAATTTGTTTTGAGCAATTGGGACCAAAATATAATTTCATAAAATTGCAGGGGTCTTTCTGACAAAAAGGACCAAGTCGTAATAATTCTAAAATTTTTTGGGTCTTTATTGAATAAATTTTTTCAGGGGCTTATTTGCAAATCATTTGAAAAAATTAGACCAAAATATAATTTCATATGCTCTATGGGATTTCTCGTAAACAATTATGTTTGTGAAAATTTTTAATTTTTTTGGGTCAGTTTTGAATAAAATTTGGACTTGTTTGAAAATAAACTTTTTTGAGGGACTTTTTGTATAAAAGTCAAAAATTTATGATGTTGTGTGTGAAAGTTAGAAATTTTAGGTATCTATTGATAAATATAAAATTTTGAGAGGTTTTTATTCACAAATCCAAGATTTTGCGACGATCAATTCTGGTCCGATCGAAGGCCACATTTGCATCAAAATCCAATCGCATAGCAAATAATATCTGGAAAATTCATCATTCGAACAAGGTGCTGATGGAATCTCTACATTTCCAAAAGGCTAAGGAAATGAATGAAGAAAATCAGTAGAAACCCAGAAGATCCCGGGATGTTGGTGAAGAAAGTTTGTTAAGTGCAAAGTGCCTCAGTGACTTGAAGCATCGAGAAGTGAAAGAACAGAAGTAATAAGAATAAGATGGCTCAGCCAGATGAATAGGTTGTCAAGAAATCAGCTATTCATGAATACATCGATGCTATAGATGATTATGTACAGGGATAAAGAAACAAACCAACTCTTGAAGAATCCTTCCCCGACAAACTCAAAGTCTTTCCAGTGGTCTCGATATGGGGAATGAAGAGAGTGAACTGTTTGAGTCAATTCCGACCAAAAATCAAATTTAGTGAAAATTGAGACAAAACATAAAAATTTGTTTTGAGTAATTGGGACCAAAATATAATTTCATAAATTTTATGGTTCTTTTTGACAAAAAGTAACAAGTCGTAATAATTATGAAATTCTTAGTGTCCTTTCTTAATAAAATTTTTTAGGGGACTTATTCACAAATTATTATGAAAAATTAGACAAGAATATAATTTCATACGCTCTATGGGCTTTTTTATAAAAGTTTCTCCTTGTGAAAATTTCGAAATTTTGTGGTTCTGTTTTGACTAAAATTTGGACTTGTTCGGAAATAAAAATTTTTGAGGGACTTATTAATAATTGTCAAAACTTTAAGGTGTTTATGTGTGAAAGTTAGAAATTTTACGCATTTATCTCAAATATAAAATTTTCAAATGTTAAGTATTAATTTTAAATATAAAATTTTCAGAGGTTTTTATTCCCAAATCCAAGATTTTGTAGCAATCAATTTTGGTCCAATTCAAGGCCACATTCGGATCCAAATCCATTCACATAGTAAATAATATCTTGAAAATTCCTCATTCCAACACGACACTTACGGAATGCCTGCATTTCGAAAAGGCTAAAGAAATTAACGAAGAAGATGACTGGAAACCTTGAACATCCTTGGATGGGGATAAAGCAAGTTTCATAAGTGCAAATTGCCTAAGCTACTTGAAGCACCAAGAAGAGAAAGAACAGAAGTAATAACAATAAGTTGGCTCAGCCAGATGAATACAATGTCAAGACAACAACTATTCTTGAATACATCAATGCTATAGATGAATACGTTGAGCGAGAAAGAAACAAAGCAACTCCGAAAGAATTCTTCCCTAACAAACTCAAAGTCTTTCCAAAGGACATTGAGATTGGTAATGAAGAAAGTGAACTGTTTGAGTCAATTTTGATCGAAAATCAAAGTTAGTAAAAATTGAGTCAAAATATATAAATTTGTTTTGAGCAATTGGGACCAAAATATAATTTAAACTTTATTGCCAGGGGGTCTTTATGACACAAAACCCGGAAATTAGTATTATAATTCTAACATTTTTTGTGTTGTCTTTATTGAATAAAATTTTTTCAGGGGTTTCTTATTTGCAACCATCATTAGAAATAAAATTTAGACCAAAATATATTTCATATGATTTATATGGGATTTCTCGTAAACAATTATGTTTGTGAAAATTCTTAATTTTTTTGGGTCAGTTTTGAATAAAATTTGGACTTGTTTGAAAATAAACTTTTTTGAGGGACTTTTTTATACAAGTCAAAAATTTAAGATGTTGTGTGTGAAAGCTAGAAATTTAAGGTATTTATTGATAAATATAAAATTTTGAGAGGTGTTTATTCACAAATCCAAGATTTTGCGATGATCAATTCTGGTCCGATTGAAGGCCACATTTGCATCAAAATCCATTCGCATAGCAAATAATATCTTGAAAATTCATCATTCGAACAAGGTTGTTATGGAATCTCTACATTTCCAAAAGGCTAAGGAAATTAATGAAGAAAATCAGTAGAAACCCAGAAGATCCCGGGATGGTGGTGAAGAAAGTTTGTTAAGTGCAAAGCGCCTCTGTGACTTGAAGCATCAAGAAGTGAAAGAACAGAAGTAATAAGAATAAGATGGCTCAGCCAGATGAATACGTTGTCAAGAAATCAGCTATTCATGAATACATCGATGCTATAGATGATTATGTACAGGGATAAAGAAACAAACCAACTCTTGAAGAATCCTTCCCCGACAAACTCAAAGTCTTTCCAGAGGTCTCGATATGGGAAATGAAGAGAGTGATCCGTTTGTGTCAATTCCGACCAAAAATCAAATTTAGTGAAAATTGAGTCAAAACATAAAAATTTGTTTTGACTAATTGGGACCAAAATATAATTTCATAAATTTTATGGTTCTTTTTGACAAAAAGTAACAAGTCGTAATAATTATGAAATTCTTAGTGTCCTTTCTTAATAAAATTTTTTAGGGGACTTATTCACAAAATATTATGAAAAATTAGACAAGAATATAATTTCATACGCTCTATGGGCTTTTTTATAAAAGTTTCTCCTTGTGAAAATTTCGAAATTTTGTGGTTCTGTTTTGACTAAAATTTGGACTTGTTCGGAAATAAAAATTTTTGAGGGACTTATTAATAATAGTCAAAACTTTAAGGTGTTTATGTGTGAAAGTTAGAAATTTTAGGCATTTATCTGAAATATAAAATTTTCAAATGTTAAGTATTAATTTTAAAAATAAAATTTTCAGAGGTTTTTATTCCCAAATCCAAGATTTTGTAGCAATCAATTTTGGTCCAATTCAAGGCCACATTCGGATCCAAATCCATTCGCATAGTAAATAATATCTTGAAAATTCATCATTCCAACAAGGCACTTATGGAATGCCTGCATTTCGAAAAGGCTAAAGAAATTAACGAAGAAGATGACTGGAAACCTTGAACATCCTTGGATGGGGATAAAGCAAGTTTCATAAGTGCAAATTGCCTAAGCTACTTGAAGCACCAAGAAGAGAAAGAACAGAAGTAATAACAATAAGTTGGCTCAGCCAGATGAATACAATGTCAAGAAAACAACTATTCTTGAATACATCAATGCTATAGATGAATACGTTGAGCGAGAAAGAAACAAAGCAACTCCGAAAGAATTCTTCCCTAACAAACTCAAAGTCTTTCCAAAGGACATTGAGATGGGTAATGAAGAAAGTGAACTGTTTGCGTCAATTTTGATCGAAAATCAAATTTAATAAAAATTGAGTCAAAATATATAAATTTGTTTTGAGCAATTGGGACCAAAATATAATTTCATAAAATTGCAGGGGTCTTTATGACAAAAAGGACCAAGTCGTAATAATTCTAAAATTTTTTGGGTCTTTATTGAATAAATTTTTTCAGGGGCTTATTTGCAAATCATTCGAAAAATTTAGACCAAAATATAATTTCATATGCTCTATGGGATTTCTCGTAAACAATTATGTTTGTGAAAATTTTTAATTTTTTTGGGTCAGTTTTGAATAAAATTTGGACTTGTTTGAAAATAAACTTTTTTGAGGGACTTTTTGTATAAAAGTCAAAAATTTATGATGTTGTGTGTGAAAGTTAGAAATTTTAGGTATCTATTGATAAATATAAAATTTTGAGAGGTTTTTATTCACAAATCCAAGATTTTGCGACGATCAATTCTGGTCCGATCGAAGGCCACATTTGCATCAAAATCCATTCGCATAGCAAATAATATCTTGAAAATTCATCATTCGAACAAGGTTCTTATGGAATCTCTACATTTCCAAAAGGCTAACGAAATGAATGAAGAAAATCAGTAGAAACCCAGAAGATCCCGGGATGGTGGTGAAGAAAGTTTGTTAAGTGCAAAGTGCCTCACTGACTTGAAGCATCGAGAAGTGAAAGAACAGAAGTAATAAGAATAAGATGGCTCAGCCAGATGAATACGTTGTCAAGAAATCAGCTATTCATGAATACGTCGATGCTATAGATGATTATGTACAGCGATAAAGAAACAAACCAACTCTTGAAGAATTCTTCCCCGACAAAGTCAAAGTCTTTCCAGAGGTCTCGATATGGGAAATGAAGAGAGTGATCCGTTTGAGTCAATTCCGACCAAAAATCAAATTTAGTGAAAATTGAGTCAAAACATAAAAATTTGTTTTGAGTAATTGGGACCAAAATATAATTTCATAAATTTTATGGTTCTTTTTGACAAAAAGTAACAAGTCGTAATAATTCTGAAATTCTTAGTGTCCTTTTTTAATAAAATTTTTTAGGGGACTTATTCACAAATTATTATGAAAAATTAGACAAAAATATAATTTTATACGCTCTATGGGCTTTTTTATAAAAGTTTCTCCTCGTGAAAATTTCGAAATTTTGTGGTTCTGTTTTGAATAAAATTTGGACTTGTTCGGAAATAAAAATTTTTGAGGGACTTATTAATAATAGTCAAAACTTTAAGGTGTTTATGTGTGAAAGTTAGAAATTTTAGGCATTTATCTGAAATATAAAATTTTCAAATGTTAAGTATTAATTTTAAATATAAAATTTTCAGAGGTTTTTATTCCCAAATCCAAGATTTTGTAGCAATCAATTTTGGTCCAATTCAAGGCCACATTCGGATCCAAATCCATTCGCATAGTAAATAATATCTTGAAAATTCATCATTCCAACAAGGCACTTACGGAATGCCTGCATTTCGAAAAGGCTAACGAAATTAACGAAGAAGATGACTGGAAACCTTGAACATCCTTGGATGGGGATGAAGCAAGTTTCATAAGTGCAAATTGCCTAAGCTACTTGAAGCACCAAGAAGAGAAAGAACAGAAGTAATAACAATAAGTTGGCTCAGCCAGATGAATACAATGTCAAGAAAACAACTATTCTTGAATACATCAATGCTATAGATCAATACGTTGAGCGAGAAAGAAACAAAGCAACTCCGAAAGAATTCTTCCCTAACAAACTCATAGTCTTTCCAAAGGACATTGAGATGGGTAATGAAGAAAGTGAACTGTTTGAGTCAATTTTGATCGAAAACAAAATTTAATAAAAATTGAGTCAAAATATATAAATTTGTTTTGAGGAATTGGGACCAAAATATAATTTCATAAAATTGCAGGGGTCTTTATGACAAAAAGGACCAAGTCGTAATAATTCTAAAATTTTTTGGGTCTTTATTGAATAAATTTTTTCAGGGGCTTATTTGCAAATCATTAGAAAAAATTAGACCAAAATATAATTTCATATGCTCTATGGGATTTCTCTTAAACAATTATGTTTGTGAAAATTTTTAATTTTTTTGGGTCAGTTTTGAATAAAATTTGGACTTGTTTGAAAATAAACTTTTTTGAGGGACTTTTTGTATAAAAGTCAAAAATTTAAGATGTTGTGTGTGAAAGTTAGAAATTTTAGGTATCTATTGATACACCATTATAAAAAATTTGAGAGGTTTTTATTCCAAACAATCCAAGATTTCTGCAGCCCGATCAATTCTGGGTCCGATCGAAGGCCACCTTTGCATCAAAAATCCATTCGCATAGGCAAATAATAATCTGGAAAAATTCTCATTCGAACAAGGTTGCTGATGGAATCTCTATCAATTCAACAGTGCTTAAGGACATGAATGCAGAAAATCAGTAGAAACCCAGAAGATCCCGGGATGGTGGTGAAGAAAGTTTGTTAAGCGCAAAGCGCCTCAGTGACTTGAAGCATCAAGAAGTGAAAGAACAGAAGTAATAAGAATAAGATGGCTCAGCCAGATGAAATACGTTGTCAAGAAATCAGCTATTCATGAATACATCGATGCTATAGATGATTATGTACAGGGATAAAGCAACAAACCAACTCTTGAAGAATTCTTCCCCGACAAACTCAAAGTCTTTCCAGAGGTCTCGATATGGGAAATGAAGAGAGTGAACTGTTTGAGTCAATTCCGACGGAAAATCCCATTTATTGAAAATTGAGTCCAAAACATAAAAATTTTGTTTTGAAGTAATTGGGACCAAAATATCCTTTCACAACTTTATGGTTCTTTTGACAAAAAGTAACAAAGTGTAAATAATTATGAAATTCTTAGTGTCCTTTGTTAATAAAATTTTTTTAGGGGGACTTATTCAACAAAGATATGAACAATTAGACAAGATCTTAATTTTCAGACGCTTACTGGGCTTCTTTATAAAATTTCCCTTGTGAAATATTTCGGACTTTTGTGGTTCTGTTTTGACTAAAATTTGGACTTGTTCGGAAATAAAAATTTTTGAGGGACTTATTAATAATAGTCAAAACTTTAAGGTGTTTATGTGTGAAAGTTAGAAATTTTAAGCATTTATCTCAAATATAAAATTTTCAAATGTTAAATATTTATTTTAAATATAAAATTTTCAGAGGTTTTTATTCCCAAATCCAAGATTTTGTAGCACTCAATTTTTGGTCAAATTCAATGGCCCACATTCGGATCCAAAATCCATTCGCCATAGTAAATAATACTTGAAAATTCCTCATCCAACAGCACTTCGCATGCCTGCATTTCGATAAGGCTCACGAAATAACGGAAGAAGATGACTGGAACCTTGAACATCATTGGAGGGGATGAACGCATAGTTTCATAAGTTGCAAATTGCCTAAGCTTATTGAGCACAAGAAGAAAAGAAAGGAACGTAATAAAATAAGTTGGGCTCAGGCCAGATGAATACCAACGTCAAGAAACAACTATTCGAATACATCAATGCTATAGATGAATTACGTTGAGCGAGCAAGAAAACAAGCAACTCCGAAAGAATTCTTCCCTAACAAACTCAAAGTGTTTCCAGAAGGACATTGAGATGGGTAATGAAGAAAGTGAACTGTTTGAGTCAATTTTGATCGAAAATAAAATTTAATAAAAATTGAGTCAAAATATATAAATCTGTTTTGAGCAGTTGGGACCAAAATATAATTTCATAAAATTGCAGGGGTCTTTCTGACAAAAAGGACCAAGTCGTAATAATTCTAAAATTTTTTGGGTCTTTATTGAATAAATTTTTTCAGGGGCTTATTTGCAAATCATTAGAAAAAATTAGACCAAAATATAATTTCATATGCTCTATGGGATTTCTCGTAAACAATTATGTTTGTCAAAATTTTTAATTTTTTTGGGTCAGTTTTGAATAAAATTTTGACTTGTTTGAAAATAAACTTTTTTGAGGGACTTTTTGTATAAAAGTCAAAAATTTAAGATGTTGTGTGTGAAAGTTAGAAATTTTAGGTATCTATTGATAAATATAAAATTTTGAGAGGTTTTTATTCACAAATCCAAGATTTTGCGACGATCAATTCTGGTCCGATCGAAGGCCACATTTGCATCAAAATCCAATCGCATAGCAAATAATATCTGGAAAATTCATCATTCGAACAAGGTGCTGATGGAATCTCTACATTTCCAAAAGGCTAAGGAAATGAATGAAGAAAAGCAGTAGAAACCCAGAAGATCCCGGGATGGTGGTGAAGAAAGTTTGTTAAGTGCAAAGTGCCTCAGTGACTTGAAGCATCGAGAAGTGAAAGAACAGAAGTAATCAGAATAAGATGGCTCAGCCAGATGAATACGTTGTCAAGAAATCAGCTATTCATGAATACATCGATGCTATAGATGATTATGTACAGGGATAAAGAAACAAACCAACTCTTGAAGAATCCTTCCCCGACAAACTCAAAGTCTTTCCAGAGGTCTCGATATGGGAAATGAAGAGAGTGATCCGTTTGTGTCAATTCCGACCAAAAATCAAATTTAGTGAAAATTGAGTCAAAACATAAAAATTTGTTTTGACTAATTGGGACCAAAATATAATTTCATAAATTTTATGGTTCTTTTTGACAAAAAGTAACAAGTCGTAATAATTATGAAATTCTTAGTGTCCTTTCTTAATAAAATTTTTTAGGGGACTTATTCACAAAATATTATGAAAAATTAGACAAGAATATAATTTCATACGCTCTATGGGCTTTTTTATAAAAGTTTCTCCTTGTGAAAATTTCGAAATTTTGTGGTTCTGTTTTGACTAAAATTTGGACTTGTTCGGAAATAAAAATTTTTGAGGGACTTATTAATAATAGTCAAAACTTTAAGGTGTTTATGTGTGAAAGTTAGAAATTTTAAGCATTTATCTCAAATATAAAATTTTCAAATGTTAAGTATTTATTTTAAATATAAAATTTTCAGAGGTTTTTATTCCCAAATCCAAGATTTTGTAGCAATCAATTTTGGTCCAATTCAAGGCCACATTCGGATCCAAATCCATTCGCATAGTAAATAATATCTTGAAAATTCATCATTCCAACAAGGCACTTATGGAATGCCTGCATTTCGAAAAGGCTAAAGAAATTAATGAAGAAGATGACTGGAAACCTTGAACATCCTTGGATGGGGATGAAGCAAGTTTCATAAGTGCAAATTGCCTAAGCTACTTGAAGCACCAAGAAGAGAAAGAACAGAAGTAATAACAATAAGTTGGCTCAGCCAGATGAATACAATGTCAAGAAAACAACTATTCTTGAATACATCAATGCTATAGATGAATACGTTGAGCGAGAAAGAAACAAAGCAACTCCGAAAGAATTCTTCCCTAACAAACTCATAGTCTTTCCAAAGGACATTGAGATGGGTAATGAAGAAAGTGAACTGTTTGAGTCAATTTTGATCGAAAATCAAATTTAATAAAAATTGAGTCAAAATATATAAATTTGTTTTGAGGAATTGGGACCAAAATATAATTTCATAAAATTGCAGGGGTCTTTATGACAAAAAGGACCAAGTCGTAATAATTCTAAAATTTTTTGGGTCTTTATTGAATAAATTTTTTCAGGGGCTTATTTGCAAATCATTCGAAAAAATTAGACCAAAATATAATTTCATATGCTCTATGGGATTTCTCGTAAACAATTATGTTTGTGAAAATTTTTAATTTTTTTGGGTCAGTTTTGAATAAAATTCGGACTTGTTTGAAAATAAACTTTTTTGAGGGACTTTTTGTATAAAAGTCAAAAATTTAAGATGTTGTGTGTGAAAGTTAGAAATTTTAGGTATCTATTGATAAATATAAAATTTTGAGAGGTTTTTATTCACAAATCCAAGATTTTTCGACGATCAATTCTGGTCCGATTGAAGGCCACATTTGCATCAAAATCCAATCGCATAGCAAATAATATCTGGAAAATTCATCATTCGAACAAGGTGCTGATGGAATCTCTACATTTCCAAAAGGCTAAGGAAATGAATGAAGAAAATCAGTAGAAACCCAGACGATCCCGGGATGGTGGTGAAGAAAGTTTGTTAAGTGCAAAGTGCCTCAGTGACTTGAAGCATCGAGAAGTGAAAGAACAGAAGTAATAAGAATAAGATGGCTCAACCAGATGAATAGGTTGTCAAGAAATCAGCTATTCATGAATACATCGATGCTATAGATGATTATGTACAGGGATAAAGAAACAAACCAACTCTTGAAGAATTCTTCCCCGACAAACTCAAAGTCTTTCCAGTGGTCTCGATATGGGGAATGAAGAGAGTGAACTGTTTGAGTCAATTCCGACCAAAAATCAAATTTAGTGAAAATTGAGACAAAACATAAAAATTTGTTTAGAGTAATTGGGACCAAAATATAATTTCATAAATTTTATGGTTCTTTTTGACAAAAAGTAACAAGTCGTAATAATTATGAAATTCTTAGTGTCCTTTCTTAATAAAATTTTTTAGGGGACTTATTCACAAATTATTATGAAAAATTAGATAAAAATATAATTTCATACGCTCTATGGGCTTTTTTATAAAAGTTTCTCCTTGTGAAAATTTCGAAATTTTGTGGTTCTGTTTTGACTAAAATTTGGACTTGTTCGGAAATAAAAATTTTTGAGGGACTTATTAATAATAGTCAAAACTTTAAGGTGTTTATGTGTGAAAGTTAGAAATTTTAAGCATTTATCTCAAATATAAAATTTTCAAATGTTAAGTATTTATTTTAAATATAAAATTTTCAGAGGTTTTTATTCCCAAATCCAAGATTTTGTAGCAATCAATTTTGGTCCAATTCAAGGCCACATTCGGATCCAAATCCATTCGCATAGTAAATAATATCTTGAAAATTCATCATTCCAACAAGGCACTTATGGAATGCCTGCATTTCGAAAAGGCTAAAGAAATTAACGAAGAAGATGACTGGAAACCTTGAACATCCTTGGATGGGGATAAAGCAAGTTTCATAAGTGCAAATTGCCTAAGCTACTTGAAGCACCAAGAAGAGAAAGAACAGAAGTAATAACAATAAGTTGGCTCAGCCAGATGAATACAATGTCAAGACAACAACTATTCTTGAATACATCAATGCTATAGATGAATACGTTGAGCGAGAAAGAAACAAAGCAACTCCGAAAGAATTCTTCCCTAACAAACTCAAAGTCTTTCCAAAGGACATTGAGATGGGTAATGAAGAAAGTGAACTGTTTGGGTCAATTTTGATCGAAAATCAAATTTAATAAAAATTGAGTCAAAATATATAAATTTGTTTTGAGCAATTGGGACCAAAATATAATTTCATCAAATTGCAGGGGTCTTTATGACAAAAAGGACCAAGTCGTAATAATTCTAAAATTTTTTGGGTCTTTATTGAATAAATTTTTTCAGGGGCTTATTTGCAAATCATTCGAAAAAATTAGACCAAAATATAATTTCATATGCTCTATGGGATTTCTCGTAAACAATTATGTTTGTGAAAATTTTTAATTTTTTTGGGTCAGTTTTGAATAAAATTTGGACTTGTTTGAAAATAAACTTTTTTGAGGGACTTTTTGTATAAAAGTCAAAAATTTAAGATGTTGTGTGTGAAAGTTAGAAATTTTAGGTATCTATTGATAAATATAAAATTTTGAGAGGATTTTATTCACAAATCCAAGATTTTGCGACGATCAATTCTGGTCCGATTGAAGGCCACATTTGCATCAAAATCCAATCGCATAGCAAATAATATCTGGAAAATTCATCATTCGAACAAGGTGCTGATGGAATCTCTACATTTCCAAAA